>PVHP010004692.1:0-68496 GCA_004024765.1 Zapus hudsonius | reverse complement strand
TTGTATTGTATTGGTCAATCTGTTTTTGCTGTGCCTCATGTTTTGCATTGTGAATGTTCTGTGCCATTATGGGTTTATTTTTGGTATTATGGCTCAGTTGAAAGCTGCGGGGACTTAAGAGTTGAGCTGAACATATTGTGTTTATATCTTGTATGATTATTAGTTTGTGGGGGCCAGGGGCAGACTGTCATGGTTTGATCCAGGTGTCCCCCACAAACAAATGAATGTGTTCTGATAGATCGATCCTCAGCTGATGGCAATTCGAGAATTAGAACCTCACTAGAGCTGTGTTGTTGGGGCAGGCTTATGGGGGTTATAAGCCAGCTTCCCCTTGCCAGTATTTGGCACACCTTCCTGCCGCTGTTTGCAGTGCTGTGGCGGAGGTGATGTACAGCCCTCTGCTCATGCCATCATTTTCCTTGCTAGAATGGAGTCTCCCCTTGAGTCTGTAAGCCAAATAAACCCTTTCCTCTATAAGCCACTTTTGTTTGGGTTCTTTCTGCACAACAACTAGAAAGTTGACTGCAACATGCACTGACTGAAATTTACCAGCCAAATCTACACTGATTCTTTCAAGGCGCTTCATTTTGGATAGTTGATTGAATATTATGATTATGGTTTTAGAAACATAGCTGATGAGGAGAGGACTAGCTGGTAGATATCTATTTTAAGCATAGTTATTTTCAGGTCTTTTATCATTCTTCTCGGGACTCAAATTCTATAAATAAAGTGATAGCTTGGCCTAACCTGGTCATGTGCTTGTACTTTGGCTAGAACAGAGAGAATCGCCTCGATTGTCACTTTTACCACACTTTATTTGTAGAGGATATACTAATTCCTTTTCTAAAAAGAGACACAGTTTGGGTTTGCCATAAATACAAGAATCTTTACTAAATAATGCTGAATATTTGTTTAAAAGATGTTTTATGACATTGACAAGTAATGAAATGTTACAATATTTGAAAAGAAAAAAAAAGATTCTTCTCAAGTCTGCTTGACTCGGGACTCATCTATTCATTCAACCAGCACTTAAACAAATGTTTATTTGCAAGCAGAAGAGGAGAGAGAGAGAGGGAGAGGGGAAAGGGGAGAGGGGAGAGGGGAGGGGGAGAGGAGAGAGAGAGAGAGAGAGAGAGAGAGAGAGAGAGAGAGAGAGAGAGAGGAGACAACAGAATGGGCACGCCAGGGCCTCCTTCTGCTGCAAACAAACTCCAGGTGCATGCACCACTTTGTGCATCTGGCTTTACTTGGGTACTGGGGAATCGAACTCAAGTTGTTAGGCTTTGCAGACAAGTGCCATAACTGCTGAGCCATCTCTACAGCCCTCAACCAGCACTTTCTGACGTGCTGCCATGTGAAAGGGACTGAAAAAATGGCTGGAACTAGAATTTTTTTAGTTTTAGGAAATACTAGGAAACCCACATATGCTCTACCCACATAATAGTGTCAGTATAGTTCAGTTTTGTTAATATTTATATATTGTCAACAGTTTAAATACTTTAATATTTGCTTTCTTTCCCCGTCTCTCATTCTTTCCCCGCTTACTTTCTCCAACCACACACAGTTTTCTTGCTACTTGAGGATTAGTTACATACATCAGTCTTTTTGTATGTCACTCTTCATTGGTTAAGCATGGGGAAAGTGTATCACGCTGGCCATATATTAATATAAGTAAATTTAGTGATGATTCAATGCTTCATTTACTACTTGTATGTTGTTGAGCCAATTGTGTAATTTTAAGGCATTTTGCTGCAAATTCAGAACCCATTTTAGAATTATATATTAACTAATCTTTAGTCTGAAAGAGTTCCTCCATCTGTATGACACTGAATATAGTCAGCTTTCTTTAAATGTAATAATGTTTCTTATTTGGGTTTCATCAAATATTTCCTCATTACGGGATTTGGGTAGTATTTCCAATAGGAATGCTGCCTCAGTACCACTAAATCCTTTTGAGGAATCATATGAAGAGGAGCATGATGTCCACACTCCTCTTTGATAGTCCTTCTGATCACTTGGTGAAAGAGATCAATGTCTTCTTCATTGTATATTTACAGTATCTGCCTTTACCATTTAATAAGATATTTGTGGGATATTTTGTTTTATGTATTTTTACTATGACTTAATGTGATGTGACACTTCAATACATATATGCATTGTGTGGCAATCAGATCAGGATAACTGGCATATCCATCACTTCTTTATCATTTCTTTATTCTGGAATCATTCAAAATCAGCCCTAAGAGTTGGATGTGTTGGCTCACACATATAATCCTAGCGCTCTAGAGGCTGAAGTAGGAAGATTGCCATGAATTCAAGTCTAGCCTTGGCTTCAGAGTGAGTTCTGGGTCAGCCTGGGCTAGAATGGTATCTTGCTTCAATAACAAAAACAAAAATAAACTCTACAAGTTATTTTAAATTGTAAAGAGTATTTAATTATTATCAGCCATAATGATTCCACCATTCTACAGGACTTTAGAAGTTATCTGACTGCATCCTAGCACTAACTAAACATCTTGCCATCCTTTTTAAAAAAAATTTTTATTTATTTGCATGCAGAGAGATATAGAAGAGAAACAGAGAGAATGGGTGTGCCAGGGCCTTCAGCTGCTGTAAACAAACTCCAGATACATGCACCTCTTTGTGCATCTGGCTTGATGTGGTTACTGGGGACTCCAACTCTGGTCATTAGGCTCTGTAGGCAAGTGTCTTAACTTCTGAGCCATCTCTCCAGCTCCCTTGCCATCCATTTTAAGATCATGCTTCTTTTCCAAATATTCCTCCTATATTTAGTATTCATTGATGTCTTGCTTGAATTAATCTTTCCCTTGGTTATTACAAAATGATACTTTTCCCACTTCAGTACTTTTTATCTTTACCTATCAGCATTGAGCAGTCTGCCATAAGAGCCTTCCTTCACTCGTTTATATATTCATATATGTATATATTATTGATATTTTGACTCATAGATTCCAACTTTTTCCAAGCACCTATAATCCATTACTGTACCACTTTTGGTCTGTGGGATACCCTTCAATCTATCTCTCATTATTATAACATTCCTCCATCGTGTGTGTGTGTGTGTGTGTGTGTGTGTGTGTGTGTGTGTGTGTGTGTGTGGTGCTGAAGAATGAACCCAGGTCCTTGCACATTGCTACTTAAGAGCCCTACCACTGAGCTATATTCCTAGTGCTCACACCACATTTTGTACTTTAATAATTTCTTTTTTATGTTTGTTTTTTCAAGGTAGGGTCTTACTCTAGCCCAGACTGACCTAAAATTCACTTTGTGGTCTCAAAGTGGCCTGGAACTCATGGTGATCATCCTATCTTTGCCTTCCCAGTGCACCATCACTTCTGGATTAAAGGAGTGCATCTGGATTTTACGTTCTGCCATAACAAATTTTACAAAATTTAGGTTTGATGTTCTAAATTATGAAAAGTCATAAGTACAATATAAAATTTAATAACTTTGCTTACATAAATTGTCATCTAGAAGGTTGGGATGTAGCTCAGTTGGCAGAAAGCACAAAGCCCTGGGCTTGATCCTCAGGGTCACATAAGCAGGCATGATGGGATAAACCTTTTGAAAGTGGTAAAGCTTATTAAAGAGCTGCCCCCATGCAGCCTCCCAAGTAGAGCCCAGCACCTGAAAAATCTACTGTTGCTACTTCAAATTTATATCATTTGAAAAAACAATCAGTTGTAAATTATGGAAAAACTTAAAGTATTTTAAGAAATCTTTGCTTCGTACTTGTTAAAAAGCTCTATCTGCTAGAGAGCCTGTATGTGATGTGATATTACCTATACAGAAAGAAATCTTTGCAGCAATGTGGCTAAATACATTAAGTTTCCAAGATAGAGTCTCTGGAAAAGGTATGGTAACTCATAGGTTTCAATACAGAAAAGTTTTCATTTGCTTATTATTTTGTCATATTAGGATGCTTTAAACAATGTATTTGAGATTCTGAAGAACTTTTGCCCTAGATATTTCACTTTTCATTTCTAAAATTCAGCATCATCTGAATATTTCATATTAATTGTCAAATTCTTCCATGTGAGCATTTTTATTTTACTCTGATGTTTTTCTTCTCTTAATACAAATACATTTTCCTGTCAACTGTGGTTACAAGAAAGAGAAAAGTTACAGAGTTCAGAGATCTTTATCAAAGTGTCAGAGGTCTTATGTTAATGGACATATCCCTTTTAACAAATTAGTAGAATGTTGTTGGGAGTCCTTCAGAGAGATGTGTCTTTTTTGAACAGTGCCCAATACCCTCAATACTTATCTGACTGAATGAACAAATGCGAAGTATGTTCTATTGAAATGTCATTTAATTGCCATGCACTTTACACTGTGTTACTTAGGTCATAAAATAGTCCTATAGTTTTCATCCCAATATAAAAATGAAGCCTTTGGGCAAACACAAGACAATCACGAGGAACCATAGGTAACAGTTCCACCGAGAAGCCCTGAATTCGGTGTTTTGGTCGAGCTCCTGCTTGGCTAGGGCTGCACTCCAGCATCTTTCCCATTCTGCACTGCTCAGCTACTGTTAGGGAGCACCAAGCGAAGCTCATCGCTCAATGAATGTTATCTCACACTACTTCGGAGGGTCAGGAACTTGGAATGGTTAGCTGCTGGATCTGGCTCAGGGAGTCCCTAGTGGTACCTGTCCCCTGGAGGCTTATGGCAGAGCTCCTCTGGGCTCACTCAGGCCACTGTGGGTAGGTCTCGTTTCCTCTCCACTGTCCATAGGGCTGTTCACAGCACAGACACCTCCTTTCCCCACAGTGGATTCTGGGTCCGTGGGTTAGTTAGGGAGTTGCAGCATAAATCAACTCCCTGTTCACCCACGGGGGCTGGGTGAGCAGAGGCTTGGAATAGCTGTGAGCCGAACAAGAGATGAGACCCTTGGGAGAACGCGGCAGTGGGCAATTCTCATTTTATTGTATAGATAGCAGTTGCTTATATAGAGAAAATTCAGAGGTAGAAGCATAGGAATCAAGATCTGTGAGCATCTCATGAGTTTGATTGGTAGGGGCCAGTATTCTTTGGATACCTATTTTGCATAGATAAATTGAGGGGGCTATGTGACTCTATACATGGATATGTATAGAATAGTGATTTCAGCAGAGGAAATGTAACCTTATTGTTTAGGTTTGTTATTGCAGCTGGACTAAGTTAGGCTTTGAACTGCTTGCTTATCTTAGGGGACAGCTGTGGCCTGCCTGGGGGCTGGAGTTTTCAGGATTGCTAAGATTTATAGGGGCCCTCAGTCTTTGCCTCAACTTCCTTATCAGAAGGAGACAGTCCCAGAAGCCTGCCAGACTCAGCAAAACCCTACTTCCTCCATGCCCCATTAGCAGGGTACCACAGTGGATGACTTAAGGGGAAAAGAGAGTCAGGGTCTTTATAAAAAAGAAAATAACCTCAGACATAATATATACTGTTGGACATATATAGACCTATCCTTACAAATGCAAAAGGAACCACACGAAAGTGTGACTCACTAAGGAGTGACTACCAGAGCATTTAATCATGCAACTGTAAAATAAATGGGTCACAGTTACCTTGGGCTCAGATTTTAAGAAGGCCTTGGTGTGAAGGAGGGCTCTGCTTGCAGACCCCTTCTTTGTAGTGCGGTAAGTTCTGAGAAGACAGCATCATCTCAAATCTTTAGGCTCTCCATTATGTCTGTAGCATGATGAGCAACACTATTTCTGGGAAGAACTGTAGATTGTTTTGTTCAGGACACATAAGTTCTATTGCACTCAGCAAACACATTTAAACAATAAATTATAAATAGGGTTTGGATGCTGAGGCAATTAGTATTTGATGTATTTCATACCCTCAAGCTTAATCATGTTAGAACAACAGAGGACATTTTAGTCTTTTTAGTTTGTTGGTCACAAGGCTCACTTTGTTTCTTTGGGGTCTTCTTTTGTTAGAGACACTCTGTAGAGTGTATCAGATACTTCCACACCCTGAAGTGCATATACCTTCCCCCCATTTTCTTGAAATATTAAGGTATTTGCTTAGCTTTCCCCCACATCTGAGAAACATATATAAATAGTTCATCCTTACTGACAAATGACAACTGATATGTAACTTCAAGCTAAGGGAACAGTAGAGACCAAGAGACACCACACCCAAGGGAGCAAATGCTGCTCTGTGTCAGCTAATAATTGCCATGGGAAATATACGTGTAGTGTTGGAAATTCCATCATTTTCCAACAGACAATACGATTTCATTCTTTATGGCTGAATCATACTCCACTGTGTATATATACCACATTTTCTTTACTCATTTAACCCAACAGGCACCTAGGCTGAGTGAACGAATGCTACAATAAACATGAATAAGCCAGTCTTTGTGGTGTATTAACTTAGGATCTTTTAGGTGTACACCTAGGAGTAGTATAGCTGACACTTGGTATTTCTGGTTTTAGTTTTTTGAGGAACCTGATCTCTCCAGAGCCTGAAAAGGTTTATATTCTCTCCAGCAGTGCATAAGGGGTCCTGTTTCCCACATCCTCACCAGCATCTGTTGTGTTTCCTTCATAATTGCCCCGCCGACTAGGATTAGATGGAATCTCCATATGGTTTTGATTTGTATCTTCCCTCATGGCTAAGGGTATTGAATATGATTTCATATACATATTGCCATTTGTGTTTCTTTTGAAAACTGATCAGTTATTTCGCCCATTTAATGGATGGATGATTTGTGTTTTGGGTATTTGGATTTCTTTAAAGTTTTGACTTATGAATCCACTGTTAGATATATAGCTGGAAAAACTTTTGCCCATTGTGCAAGGTATATTTTCACTATCCTGATAGATTGCTGTGCAGAAGCCGTGTTTTTATTAAGTAGAAACTTTGTATCAATACATTGTGTGTTGGTACCATCATTTCCCTCCTCCCTGCCCCCACTCCACTGAGGGCCCTCCTTACTGGGATTGTTGGTATGCACTATGGGGTTGTGGGTTATGAGTTGTGAGAGCAGCAGTCAGTTATTGGGAGCAATGCCTCTGAATATTCCCTCCTAACCTGTAGCTCTTACATTCTTTCTCTTCCCTCTTTTGCAAAATTCTCTGAGCCATGGTGGGTGTGTTTTAAGTATAGTGTTGAGACCTCAGCAGCTTCTGGATTTCTGCTTTGGTGTTTTGAGTATCCTTAGTGTCTGTCTCCATAGTCCTGGTGCAGGTTGTCAGGCTCCTTGAGGAAGCAGCACTCTTGCTCATCTCACCACTTCCTCTGGGGTTTCACCTGGGCCCTAGCTGATGTGCAAGCGGTGCTTCATCTCCTGCCAGGGAGTCGACTGGCTGTCATATCTGGTCTTGTTGATAGATTTTGGTTGTCCTCAGTTCTCATTGCTTTCTGAAAAAGAAAAACAGATTCTCCAACAGAGTGAGATCAGGTTAAAGGGGATAAACATTGTTAAGTTAGATAGATTTTTTTATGAGTGTATCCTCACTTGGTCAAAGACTACTGGGAGCTTCTCATTGGGGTCCATAATCTTGGTCGCCATAGGATTCTGACTTGGTTCCAAGTTCCAGCTATGGGTTCCTTTCCACTGAGCAGATCTCTTAGCCAATCAAAGAGCCACTGGATACCCACCTAGGCTGTGTGCCACTATTGCACAGGTATGTACAACTTTTCAGGCGGGTTGCCCCTGCTCATTCTTCACATTGTTGGCCATTTTCCTCCAGTAGCGCACGTAGCACTTTCCAGCACTATACAGGCTAACCTTCTGGCAGAAGCTTTTTAAAAATCTTGTGTGTTCATATGTGAGTGTGGCCCCACATGGGTAGCGGCTAGAGGACAACTTCAGGTGCTAAGTCTTGCCTTCCACCTTCTGTGAGACAGGATCTCTCATCATTCACCACTCTGTCAGGCAGTGAGCTTCTGCAGTCTCCTGTCTCCATCTCCCATCTATCTCTAGGAGCACTCGGATTACAGACATGCACTGCTGTGACCAACCTTATGTGTTCTGGGGAATCCACACTCAGGTCCTTATACTTACAGAGCAAAAACATCCAGTGAGCCATCTCTCCAGCTCCGAAGAAGCATTTTTACTTTGAGGCAGTCTAACTTATCAGTTCTTGTTATTTTCTGAGCTAATGGAGACCCACATATTTCAGTAGCCATAACTGCTTTCTGAGGCCCAGTCCTTACATTTAATTGCATTCACCCGCCCATTCTCCTAACCCTCCTTCGCTGTCCACTGGAGCCGCCAATCTTAAAGGGAAAGTGCACTCTCACTCCCTTCCATGCCTCTGGCACATCCCCTGAATATATTGTTCAGTAGGCTTGCTTCAGTGGTATTATGCTGGGGTCACACTGGGCCACAAAGAAGACACTGGCCATGGAAGCATGGTGGTATTTGCTGTGAGCTCCAGAGGAAAGAAAAATGTATGGATTTGTGTTTCTTAAAGTGGCAAGCTTGGGTATGAGTTCTCAAGTTGGAGCCTTGCTACACTACCACACATTGACCTTGACAAATGCAGAGCTCTGTGCAGCCCCCAGATTGGCCAAGTTCACACCTCTTTTTGGTTCTGCATCCACTTCTCTGTCCATCACCTCTTGTTCCCTTTCTTTTTCTCTTAGTTCTCCTCTGTGCTATACCACTGAATTGCTGGGGCTCATCTCTGATAGGTCCTTTCTTGACCTCTGTTCTCATAACCAGAGTGTCTGCTTCTCTCCAAGTGGCTCCTTGTCCAGTATTGACCTTGTCCAGCATTGACCTTTCCCTCAGCCACCCACTCCATTGAGAAACTTTTCTGATTATTTTGATTGTGAGTTGCTGAGATGCTCAAAAGTGCCCCTTGATTCTCATCTACCATCACTGCTCTAACTCTAAAAAGTCAGTCGTAAGCAGGTAAATAGCGCTGGTTGGACCAAGAAGGATCCATCTCCAGACTGAATGTGTTGCTTGAACTGTCATGAACCAGGATGCACTAGGACAAGGGAAAGACAGCCAGAGGTTGCAGCACAGCATGGTGTTTTGATGGTTATTCAGGTAGACAGGAAACAATGTGATGTGGCTGAAGTGTGGCCAGAAATTGAACCAACAAGGTGAGGCATCTGGGAATGAATTTTATGCATCAGACTTTAGTGGATCTGGCTTGTGTTATGATGTCAACAACACGAAGGGATGTGGAGGGTGGGCTCTGCAGATTCCACCTTGCTCACCAGAAGCCTAGACATCATAGGCTGACTGGGCTCCACTGTGCTGGTGTCCTTTAGAGGCTCATGCTGGAGATGGTGGACTTCCTAATGGTGTTTGTGGATTCTTAGGTAATTGACTGGAAACAGAGAATTGTGTTTCTATCTGAGCTTGTTGAAGATATAAGTGATGTAAGGAAGAGAAGGTAAAATCAGAAGACCTGGCCTGTTAAATGGTTAGAGAAGTCTCCCTGGGAAAATTAATTCAAGCTGAGATTAGAAAAGTGAATAGTAGCCAAGGGTAGAAAGTGGCCTCCAGGTAGAAAGAATGTCATATGATGTGGCCCTGAGGTGGAAAGAGTCTTTATGCAGTAGAGGGAAACTGAAAACATACAGAAAAAGAAGGTGATGCTTATGGAGCCAGAGCCATGTTGGAAAGGACCTTGAAGCACTGTTAATGAGGCTGACCTTTAATTCCGAGGCTGGTATTAAATAGGAGCATGGCATGATTAAGTTTATTGTCAGCCTTTTAAAAAGATTTTTTAACTGTATGTGGAGAAAAAGCATAAATCATAAATGTGCAGTTTGGTGAATTTACAGAATGAAAACGTAACCGATACCCGGATCAAGAGCAGAAGCCCCAGCTTCCAGAAGCACCTCTTCTTATCACTGTCTTCCATTGACACATCAGAGTCTTCACCCTCAATATCACAAGTTCATTTTGCTGAATTCTGAATTTCATATGAATGGAATTAGGGTTCTTTAGAGTAACAGAGATAACAAAGTGAATTGGTATTAAAAAGAGAATTTATTGGATTGATTTATTGATTTGCAGCCTTGAGAGTCAAAGAACCCAGTAGTTTCTTGGTCCATGTGGCAGGATGCCTCCGCAGTCCTAATTCAGCACCAAAGACCTGGAAGATTCCCAGAGAGCTGCTGATCTTCAGCCCAAGCCCACAGTGGAAAACCCATGAAACTTGATGCATAGAAGCATGGAGAAAGATAGCAACTAGATTTCTATGTCTCAGGGAACTTCCAGTGCTGATGAAGGATAGTAGATGCATGTATGAGGGAACAGCGAGGGCAGCCAGGTTAAAGACACTGACCAGTCAGTAGCACAGGCAGCCAGGTAAAAAGGGGTTGTGTTCTCTCAGATCTTCCCTGTACAGTGCAACCAGTAGGCGGGCTGCCCACTCTGTGAAGGAAGGACTTCCTCCTTCAGTTAATCCTTCCTGGAAACAACCTCAGAGACCTGTTCAAGAGGAGTGTCTGTGGATTCCTAATCTGATCAAGTTGACAAAAGAATTTAACCTTCACAAATCAACCCCCTTGTCAACTTGACATCAAACCATATTTCTTTATATCATACTTATTTTCCAAATGAAGACAAAAACAAAGTCATAATTGCACCTAAAATGATATAACTATCGCACTGGGTCTGCCTCCCTTCACTCAGCATGCCATTGGAGAGATTCCTTCATGTTTCTGCATGTAGCTTATTCCCCACATTCCATGAAAACCTCTAATGCATCCTTTCCACAATTACGATATCTTGTGCTTTTGTGTAACATTAAGAATAACCCTGCAAGGAAAATTCTTGTGCATGTCCTTTGGTAAACAGTGTATGCATGGATATCTGAGTACACTTGGTTAATGTAGCTTCCACGGGAGAATGAAATGGAGGGAATGAAATAATAACCGTAGAAAGCTGTGAGACTGTATTAGAGTGGTCCAGGTACTGGGGTGATGATGTATTGGATACCAGATTAGCAGTGAAGATGACTAACTCATGTGCCCTGGAGATGTTTAGAAACATTTATTTACAAGCATTGTTATTGGGTCTAGGTGATGAACAAAGAGGCAAATGTCAATAACACATCCAAGATTTCTAACTTGTTTGATATAGAAATTGGCTCTTCATTAATTATTAGTCATTATGGTTTAAATGACTGGAAAGTCATTTGTGGAAGTGTATGAGTTATCATTATTTGAGTTCAGAATTTTGAATTTAAATGAGTGATGATTTTAGAAAGTCAACTAAACATGGTATGATTATTTGCATGTAGTTTAAAAAAGTTTAACTACTATAATCTTAGGCTTACAGAATGGATATTTATATCTTCTCAAAACAGTTTCAAGTGTACTCTTTAGTGATATTACAACTAAAAAGAGTGTTCAAATAAAAAACACGTAGATAGATAGGGGCTAGATTTCTATGCCTAAGGGAATTCAAGCATTTTTCACTTTTGTCATGGCTTGATAGAGATTGAATTATATCACTTGATGGCTGGATATTGTGTAAAATAAATTGTTCTCAATCCAATTTCTTATAAACCAATGCTTTCATCTCCCAAATTGCTAGTGCAATAGCTACCTTATTGGCACTCTTAGCAATCAGGGACTAAGCTGAGTGAGCAGAACTCAACCATTGATTTATCTCTGAGCATGGATTTAGATACAGCTTGAGATGCTTAAATAGAAAGCAGTGTGGGAAGTTCTACTAACTCTTCTGCTAAAGCCAAGACTTTTATTTTTCAGCATAAAACTACACAAGATCCTTCACCGAGGTTCAGATTAATAAATGAAACGAACTGCAAAAGATTCTCAGGGTTTCATTTAATTATGGTTATTATCTTTCTTTGTAAATTATAAGACTATCTATGGAAAAAGAAAATAGCTTAATTTGAATCTAGGTATAGCCTAGTTTTAGACAGTTTTGCTTTTGCTTATTTCTTTTTAAAAACATTTTATTTACTTAGTTGAGAGAGCAAGAGCTAGAAAGAGATGGAGAGGAAGGGAGAAAGAATGGGCACACCAGGACATCCAACCACTGTAAACAAACTCCAGACATATGTACCACCTTGTGTATCTGGCTTTACATGGTTACTGGGGAATTGAACTCAGGTCCTTCTGCTTTATAGGCAAGTGCCTTAACCGCTGAGCCCAAATAAATCTCCTTTTAATTTACTTTTTTTCCAAGTATTATATCACTAGAATAAAAATCTCATAGAGTATTTATATATTTTTAAAAAGCCTAAAATGTCTAATACAATGTCTGGGTTTGTTTTCTAGGTAAGGTGTGGGCTGGCTTGAAGTGGGTTTTGCAGCGTATGTGAAGTGCCTGCTAGGAATTACTACATCCACCAATCTGCCTTTGGTTAATCAAGAGTCCTGATGTAGAGTTATGGGCTCAGCAATCATTGTAGCTAGATAACAGGTCAGTGGTCCTCAACTGCACATTGCACATTGTGGTTTTATTGATCATTTTTCCTCAGTTGGCAAACATTTCAAGTAAAAAAAAGTTGTTAGATTTGGCTAAACTCTTTTTGAAGCTGTTTCCTAAAATAATTGGTCTAAGTTTTTACATAAAAATAAATGATTAGTGACATATCATGTAGACATCATCTGAACTATGGTATATCATGAGTTCTAGTCAGAAATTTGATTTTTTTATTAAGTAGAAACTTTGTATCAATTCATCATGTGACGTACTGTCATTTTTCCCTCCTTGCCCCCACTCCATTGAGGGCCCTACTTAGTGGGATTGCTGGTATTCACCATCGAGTTTTACTGTGTAGATTTTGACTAAGTAGACAGGGCTTAAATCAAGGAGGGATCTTTACTGTGGCTTCAGAGTTCAACTATTTCTCTTCTACACTGAAAACATGAATACATGCCAAGTTTACAAGGGTGGTTATCAAATAAGCTTGTGGAAGTCAAAGGGGTTCATTTTCTGGATTTGTAATTAAGAAAAGATCCCACTGTATTTTTCACTAGAAGTAGTAAGAGAATATGGAGAATGAAAATAGAGTTCTGGCATATTCAGAGTTGTAGAGGAGCTTTGCATTTTCACACAAGATTGAGTGAACCTGGTATAGGTTATCTGAGCAACAGACCTATGGGGATATGTTCTCAAATATAGATCCAAGACAGAGACAGGAAAGTGTAAAAGTCTAGGGCATCATCCATCCAAAATCACAGGCACAAGTCAAGGCTTTTGGGTGCTTTGGATTGGCAGCATGCAGATAAGGGACAGTGCTTCTAAGAGGTAGAAAATCCCACTGTGAGGAGTGCTGGCACACTTATAGTTAAGATTTAGCCACAAGAGAATAAAGCAGAATTCCATTCACTAGGAACCAAAGTGAGACTTCAACCAGACAAATTCCACTTGGCAAGTGCAATTTCCAGGGATAGGGAGAGGGTTACATTTATGGTGGGGCTAAAATCTGTTGATACAGGTTAAGTGGCTCCAGTGGAGCATGCTTGAGTGTTCTAAAGCAAAGAGCTTTCACTTTGACCAACTCATCTTGTGAGATCATCAAGGAGAAATATATTCCTTACTTGTTTGGTTTTGTGATATATTCTTATTTGTGAAAATGAAGATACCATATATCTAATTTTGAATAATAAAGATATATAATAAAAAAGAAAAAAATAATACATCTAAAAATAAAAACATATCTTCTAAAGTCAAAAAAGAAAGAAAATGAAGATACTAATGGAAAATCAGACAAAACAGGACAGTCAAGACTCATCCACTTATAACAGGCACAATTACTTGACTTCTAAACACTGTTATTTAGTTAAAGATAACACAGTCAATGTATCTTACAAGTAGATGTACAATGCAAGTAAGAAAAGAACAGTTGAGTCACTCTGTCACTTGTTACCTGACTTTCCCTTCCCTATGTCCTCAGAGCACTTTGTTTCATGGCTTTAACTGGAGCAATCATCCCATAGGGTACCAACAATGAAACAAATGATCCCACTCACTGGTGAACGGATGAATTTTGAGAGTGAAGGCCCACCCCAGCATGTGTGATGACCTATCAGAGATGCTCCCCTGGAGCTTCCTTCCCAACTTGCAGGCAGCTCCTCCAAAAGAAGTCTCTCCCTCCATCAATTGATTTCTGCTTACACACCCTCTGAGAAAGGCCATTTTGTTAGCTTCCTGAATCTTTAAGTGTCCGGTTTCCATCCAGAAGGAAATGTTACAATTTGTAGAGAATTGCCACACATACACTCTGAGTCATTTGAAGGACATAGATAAATAAAACTCTCTTTACCCACAAGAATATGGTAGACAGTGCTGGAGAGATGGTTCAGGGGTAAAAGTGCTTGCCTGCAAAGTCTAACAACCTGGGGTTAATTCCCAGTACTCACATAAAGCCATATACACAAAATGGCACTTTCACATGGAGTTCATTTGCAGTGGCTAGAGGCCTTGGCATGCCATTCCCCCTCTCCCTCTCTCTCCCTCCCTCTCTCTCTCTCTCTCTCTCTCTCTCTCTCTCTCTCTGTTTCTCTTTTTCCTTTTCTCTCTCTCTGCTTGCAAATAAATTTTAAAAAATTAAAAACACAATATGGCAGAGGATACAGGACTATAGAGAATCATTAGGCAATATAGAACAGTAATACAGCTATACACAGGGTATATGTGGGGCAGAGAGTCTGTGAAAGCTTTCTGGAGGAAAGTTCAGCCTTTGTCTACACCAAGATACTGAGAGTGAAAACTACAAGGCCATTTCTGGTAGAAGAGAGAGAAGTATCTTTAGGGCCATTTTATTTTACATCCAGGCAGAAAGAAATTGCTAGGCACTAGGTATATGCACAGAAGTAATTTGAGACTTTTGTTAGTCTTGGAATCACATTTAACTTTACAATACTATGGAAAAAATAGAAAGTTGCTATACAGAAGTTGTATGTTCTGAGCTGTGCTCCTTGTTGTATATTTTACATATTTTTATGCCTCATATGTAGAATAGAGCTTCCTAGACACTTTCAGATATATTTTAATACTAACAATAAACATTTAATTAGGGATTACTTCATGTAGGCCCTGGGTACTCTATAGGTATCAACTAACTTATTCTCTGAGTGGATGAAGTTCTGTATGACAACACAGCAACATGGCTCGTTCAAGGTCACCTAGGACTAGAATGTGAACCAAGGCACAGTTGCACTGCTGGGTCTCATTGACTGTCTTTATTAAACCCCCCATGAAGAAGAATAGAACATGATTGTAAAAGTATTAAAACATTGAGTTTTAATCTTCTTCTGTGTGATAATTTTGCTATTCATCTTTTTGACAATGATAAATGCACAGATAAAGCTTGATTGGAAAGGAAGTCTGTTGGTGGAAAAAAATGAAAGAGAAATTACATTCAAACTAATTTTAACATAGTGTTTGAGAGGTTGAAAGGAGAAGCTGTTTCACAGCACAATAGTCCTTAAACTGCCTGTCATAGAAAACTCCAGAAGGGATATGAAAGGGATAGCAGAGGAGATCCATAAGACCTGCGGTCACTCTAACTCCTTGGCTTCATAAAAAAATGGATTTACAAATGATAGCATATCAGATGCCTGTCAAAATGTCAGCCCAGTAGGGAGCATGCCAGGAAGGGATTTGACAGACTATGTGCTCTGAGGAGCATAGGAACTAGATGCTGTCATGCATGAGCATACAGACAATTACAGGGAAATCAAACTATTACTCTTGAGGAAAGCCCCAAGAACACTACCCAGAGTATGCATGTCTACGCATCCTACACATGTCCCAAAAGAGACACACTCACCAGTCAGGATGAACTTGAAAGGGAGATGAAAAGCTAGTCTTGTTACGTATTTCAAGGGGTAACATTTTGCCCCAAATTCTATTTTTCTGTATCTGTTTGACATGAGTTTTAATCTATTTGGAAAGACTTCAGTTTAGTAAGGACAAAAAAGCACATAAAAATAGGCTTATCATTGCTCATCTGAAAACTAGAATTCTTGGAAAAGTGGAAGTGTGTGTGTGTGTATTTTTGGAGGCAGGGTCTCAGCTCTAGGCCAGGCTGATATGAAACTCACTCTGTAGCCCAGGCTGGGCTCAAATTCCTAGTTATCCTATCACCTCGGTCTCTGGACCAGTGAAACTAAAGGTGTGTCCCACCACACTTGACTTGAAAGTATTTTTTATAAACGTTATTTTTCCATTGTTGACATTTTCATACATGTATATAATGTATTTGACTTTGCCCTATCATTAACATCTTTCTTTCCCATTAATTCCCCATCTTTTAGGCTTTTTTTTAAAAAAAAAAAGCTGATGAGTTAAATTGGGGTTGTTTGCATGATCATAGGTCAAAGGTTATTGACTGTGGAATGAGCAGCTTAGCAGAGATGAACCTGACTCTCCTCTCCCATCAGCCATCAGCTGCTGTGAGCTACTGTAGGAAGTCCTGGGTCTCCTGTCAGTGGTGAAGTAGTGATAGACTCAGTCTTGTACAGGAAACCACAGTAGCTGTGAGTTCATAAGTGTAACAGCCACGTCTTGTCCAGAACATGCTGTTTCGCAGTCTTCCTCCCCATCCTCCTGCTCTTATGCTCTTTTTGTCCCTCTTTTGCAAGGTTCCTTGAGCCTTGGCGTAGGTGGTGCGGATGTCCTGTTTGAGGCTGTGCACACAGTAGTCACTTACTCTCGGCCATTTTGCCAGCTGTGCATCTTTGCCCACTAGAGTAAGGAACTTCTGTGATCAAGACTTCAAATAGTACTCGCCTCTGGGAACAAAAATAGATATTTATAAGACAGTTTGGCCTGCTGTCCATTTCGCATAACCATAGTAGTATGTTCTCCTCAGGGACCCTGTCCCTAGCCATAGGCTTTTGGCCTGTTTTAAAGTACCAGCCATTAAATCACTCCTGTGTAAAGTGAACACTTTTTCATAAATTTGGCACCAAAATGCAGTTGAGTGCAAAACTTGATTTGATCTGACATAAGGTTGAGCTGTGTGTATGTTTTTAATGCATCACAGCCATACATGAGTAATCATGAATAATCATGTATTATTTTGTTGAAAAATCTTAATGAGCTTCATCTTATGGATATTGTCAAGACTCCTTGGTGGGCATCATATAGTACAGTATATTAGCATATTACTTTTCAAAGGTGGGACAGTTTCTGAAATCTCAAATGCTTCAACATACTATAATGAGCTGACCCGACCCGTGGGCCTAGTCAACGAGGGTCACGAGGGGGACCCTAGCCTGGATGAGTGGGAAAGAACGGGAGCGAGAGATGAGACCAAGACAGTTGTCTGATCAAGGTCTGTTTATTGCAGGCAACAGGCAAACTTATATGCTAAGAACAAGGAGGCAGCTGCACGTTTCACCTTGCACAATACTTTGCACAATAGTATAAGTTTTCCAAACCCTGTTGCCGTAGGCAGTCACAGTTGCCTCTTACTGGAAATGTTGTGATTATCTGCAATGGCTTGTTTCGGGAAGCACATAACATTGCTAGATTTCCGCAGAGCTCGGGGTCCACAGTGGGGCAGTGCCTCAGACCCCGACAATGAGCGAGTGGACTTGTACTGGCTAGGGGAATGAAGTGTGGACACCCTTGTTTCTAATTACAAGATTTTCACACAATGTGCTGATTTATGAAGAGACTTTATGGAGAAGACAATGTGTAGTCTCTATACATCATTCATATCAACACCTGAGACAAAATGCTGAACATTTCTGAAATATTGTTCCAAAAAATTGACTTCTGTTTTCAGTAGTGGACAATTTCTGAGGAAAGACGTTAAATTGAAGCTGAGATATCCAAGTCTGGGGTGGGATGTGTGTCAAAAAATCTGAAGTCTGTTAACATAAATTTTCCAAATACACAAATTTGTTTTCACATGATAAATTAATTAATCTCTTATAAAGAAAACCAGCAGAAAGACAAATAGAACCGTTTTTCAAAGGGTGATTGATGTATAGGCTTATGTACAAATAGATACAAAGCGTAGACTAATTAAAAGTGTTACCTACCATGACTCAGGGAACTGAGCAGAAGAGGGGGTGAATATCCAGAGACATCGCCACCCTCAGGAACAATACACAAAGGGGGAAGAGAAAAAGAAAACCTGGCTACCTCTAGTGTAGCTCATATCTCCTAACCTATGAACAGATCCAGTATGCTCACCAAGGAAGGATCCCAGTGGATAGGGGACAGAGAGGGGGGAAATGGAAACGGGGACACATTCACAAGATTTGCTCATATATTAGTATATACTTACCCATAATAAAGATATTAATTAAAAAGTAATGCAGAATTATGAATCAAAAGCAATCTAAACTGACTAGGGTTTTAAAATTTATTGTACTTATTTGTTTGCAGTGTGTGTGTGTGTGTGTGTGTGTGTGTGTGTGTGTGTGAGAGAGAGAGAGAGAGAGAGAGAGAGAGAGAGAGAGAGAATTGGCTGGCACATTAGGGCCTCCAGCCACTTGCATATGAACTCCAGATGTATGCACCACTTTGTCCATCTGGCTTTTTATGTGGGTGTACAGGGGAATTGAACCCAGGTCATTAGGCTTACAGGCATGCACCTTAACTGCTGAGCCATCTCTCTAGTCCCTTATTTAGGATTTTAAGAACAAGACAATATTGGTAACACATGCCTCTAATCCCAGCACTTGGGAGACTGAAGAAAGAAGGTCTTTAGTTCAAGCTAGCCTGTGCTACACAGTGAATTCAAGGTCAAAATGAGATTGCATAGTGCGATTTTGACAGAAGGACGGGAGGGGCAAAGAGAGGGAGGAAGGGAAGATATGAGAGAGAAATATCAGAAGAAAATATTGGATAATAAAAAATGTGTTCACTTGGGCATAAGATGGTTACTTTTTAATAAACATGACATCTTAAGTGTTTCTTTAGGTCTATATGTGAAACTTTATTAAATACTTGTGCAAGTTAAGCCATTGCCAACCTCTAGTGCCTAACATTGTATACTTAACAGTTTTAGATTGTTGGTTGACACTGTTGTGAAATGGTACCAGAGGCCACAGATGTACTAAGAATCATTAAACTACCCCGGCTTCTACTTGCCTGCACTTCTAAAGGTGACCCCAGTTTCCACGCTGAGTTTTTGCTCAAGAAAAGAAAATGCTGGCAAACAGCAAAGTGTCCACTGTCCCCAACTACCTGGACAAGCCAATTTCAGTAACCACGCTTGTCCGCCCTCTGCCGTTTTCATTTCCTCTTTTCCTCCTGCCATAGCTTCCCTTTGTCTCCTCTCTGTTCTTCCTTTAACATGCTGAGCCACCTTTCTCTGGGTTGGAATTGAACTCGGCCTCCTCTATCAAGTCTGCAGAAAGCCTTGCATGGAAACTCTACCTACTGTGTGATCAGGGTTTTCTCTGACACTCAGGTAGGGTATTGGCAGTTGGCCACTCTCTCCTAGCAACAGGATCAAAAGTCAAACAATTCTTAAATCTACCTGTTACTCAAGGTCACAGGGCAAGTTAGGTACTGACTGGCAAATTGGAGAGACAGACTGAATCTGACTGAGATCACGACCTGCAAGCAGAGCTCTCCAATGCCAGGGGAGGAAAACCTGAACTGTAGTTGAGGACTTGCTGAAGGCTCAAATGGGGCTGAATCTGACTTCAAAGCCCTAGAGGGCCCATAATCATGAGGAGACAAATGCGATTTGATAAAGATAATGTTCTTAATATACAGTGCTGGGAAAACTGAACAGCCACTTGCAAAAAAGTGACTCTAGACATAGAACTTACACCGCTTACAAAATGAACTGAAAATGGATCATAGATCTAAGCATTATACATATAAGCATAAAACTCCTGGAAGATAACGTAGAAGAAAATTAAGATGACCTTGTGTCTGATGACAGCCTTCTAGATAGAACCCAGACAGCATGAACCCTGAAAGAATCTAGAAGTTGGACTTCTTTAAACTTGAAAACTATTCCTGTATGTAAAACACTATCAAGAAAATGAGAAGACAAGATACAGATGGAGGAAATGGTTGCAAAAGCAATACTTTATGGAGGACTGCTAAGGAAACTGGAACAGTAGAAAAACCTGAGATGGCAGAAGTCCTCACCAGCTACCACAGAAAAGAGGACATGCCAATGACAAGAGGCTCTCAGCAGAAGTAACGGAGAAACCCAAAACAACAGTAAAGTTCCACCACTTTCTTTAAGAAAGGTCGAATCCAGACCAGCAAAGCCGCTGCAGGTGATGCAGTTACCATCACTAAATTAGTTGAGGGTATGGAACAACACAGAACAACACAGAAACTTTTGGGGGAAACTGCCCTATTTAGTGTGCAGCTAGTCAGAGTCCCAGCCTGAATGAACAAAACAATACGCACATGCCCAGTACCCTGAGAACATCCTATTGTGATAGCCCATAGTCAAAACATGAACCCAGAACCCCCAACTGAAACTTCCTACTAAGGGAGACTCATGGGGCACCAACTACCAGACCTGCATCAGGAATACAGGCCTGGAGAGATGGCTCAGTGGTTGAAAGCACTTGCTTGTAAACCTGACAACCCAGGTTGAATTCCCCAGTACCCACATGAAGCCAGAGGCACAAAGTGGCGCACGTGTCTGGTGTTTGTGTACAGTGATGAGGCCCTGGTTTGTGCCTAAGCTCTCCCCATTCTCTCTCTCTCTCCCCCAAGTATATAAATAAATATTTTTTAAAAAAGAAAAATTCAGGAATGCAAATTATTTCAAGCAACAAAGATGACTCACTCTCATTCTGTGTGACGTATAAAAGGGGAAGAGGAGAAAAAGACCCCAGACCTAATTGAGGATCTATTCTGACTGGTGGGCTCTTCTTTAGACCAATATAACAACTTTCTTTGTTATCCAACAGGTGGAAACCTTGAATATGGTCTCCATTTTGGCAACCTGTTCAGTTCTCCTTTCTGCTGATTCAGAGAGCTTTTGTTCTATGGCTTTTCTTTCTTCAGTAAAACTGCTTGCTTGTTCTGTCTGCACTTGGCATTCTTTCAGATCATAAGACAATGCTCTCAACCAGAGAGAGAAAATTGGTAACAACAGGAACTCTTGTTCTATGCTGGTGGGTATGCCAAATGGCCCAATCACTTTGGGGGTTTGGCAGTTTCTTACAAAACTAACATTCTTTTACCATAAGATCCAGCATGAAAAGTCATTTTAAGTTAACGATGTCTTAAAGATCCATTTTCTCCAGTTTCTATGACACTATTTTATCTTTGGCTTTTACCAGAAAATTGCAAGGCTTGCCCAAAAGAAAAGACCAAGAGACAAGAGGTCTGAAAACAAGTCTCAAATATGGCAGAGACTTATGCTAATTGGCTATCAGCTGTGTTTAGCTTTCTTTGTAGCTGTGGGTGATGGAGGCTTTACTTTTTTGTAGGGTCCTTTTCTTTTTCTTCTTTTTCTTCTCTTGCTTGTCTTCAGGTTTCCTTAAAAGCTCCCCCTCAGACAGAGTTTCTTGCAGATTGGACGTAGTTCACTCTTGTAATTCACCTTGGAGCCTATTCAGCTGGGGCTGCGGTGTTAAGGAGAGTTCTATAAGCTCATGATTAAATCTTCCTCTTCTGGTGGACGCCATGAGTTTGAATTTATTTTCCTTTAGGTGGAGCAGGAAAATAAGGCCCCCAGGTAGACAAGGCTTTGGTAAAGTAATTTCTCTAGGGCAATAAAGACTGTTTTGGAGAACCCTCTGGGTTTATTAAACATGGAGACTTCTTCCCTCTGTCTGAAACAAGAGGATTCTCTCCTCCCCAAAACACATCCTCTCAGATGGAGACAATTTCTCATGGGTTTTTACTATGAGAACCAGTGGAGCTTTCCTGAAATTACGATACGCTAAAGACTGGACCCAGGTGTTTCTCACTCTTACAGCTCCTCCACCCTTGACCGCCAGCATTTTGTCCTTGACCTATCAAGTGTCCCTGGGAGTTCATGGCTCCAGTGGTTCTGCCCTGGGTGAGCTGAGTCCACGTTGATTTCCTCCATATGATTTGTCTTCAGGTTTCAAGGGAGGTGGTTTTCCCATGAACTCATTTCTTTAATTGATTGAAGTTATTGATTTTCCATTTGTTTAGCTATATTCTTGTTATGAGGACAGATATAATGACTTCCAGGTGCTTTCTGTGTTGGAACTGAACTTGCAAGTCCACTGTTAATGTTTAAAAATACATCATGTACTAGGTGCGGTGATACCTGCCTGTAATCCCAGCTACTTAAGAGGCTGAGGCAGGAGTATTGAAAGTTCAAGGTCAGCCAGAATAATTTAGTCTCTTTTACAAAAAAGTGGAAAAAGATGAAGGAGGGACTCAGAATGTAGCTCAATAGTAGAACATTTATCTAGCATGCATCAGGCCCTAGGTTCACTCCCCAGTACCACATACAAAAGTGTGTGTGTGTGTGTGTGTGTGAGAGAGAGAGAGAGAGAGAGAGAGAGAGAGAGAGAGAGAGAGAGAGAGAGAGAGAGAGAGAGAATTTACCAGGGTCTCTCTAGGCACTGCAAATGACTCCAGATGCATGTGCCACTTTCTGTATCTAGCTTTACATGGGTACTGGGGAATTGAACCCAGGTCATTAGGCTTTGCAGGCAACCACCTTAACTGCTGAGTCATTTCTCCAGCCCTAAATATTTTATTAATTTTCAAGGAGAGAGACATATATATGCAAATGAACTCCAGATGCACACACCACTTTGTGCATTTGGCTTTACATGGGTACTGGGAAATCAAACCCAGGTGGTTAGGCTTCAAGCAAGCTTCTTTGTTTTGTTTTTTTTTGTTTTTATTTTTTGTGGAATAGTCTCACTCTAGCCCAGGCTGACCTGGAATTTACTATGTAGTCTCAGGCTGGCCTCAAACTCATGGCAATCCTCAAGCAAGCATTTTTAATGGCTGAGCCAGCTCTATATGTGACATGGATATATTCATGCAAATAATAATTGTCAAATTGTACAATAATGGGATTAACTACAAGGTTGGGAAGGGTGATGTGATCTTCAGGAAAAGTACTTCTCTTTGGTTGAGTTAGAGAACACTTAAAATAGAAATAAGGGCTGAGGAAATAGCTCAGTGGGTGGAGTGTGTGCCTAGCATGCAGTGTCTTGGGTTCTGTCCTGGAACCACACGCACCAGGGCACAGCGGTATGCAGCTGTAATTCTAGCTCAACCCGTGGGGGAAGGAGAATCAGAAGTTCAAGGATATCCTCGGTTTGAGGCCAGCCTGGGATACATCGGACACTGTCTCAAAAAAAAAAAAACCAATAAATGAAAAGAGAAGAAAGACATCTGAAACAGCATGGCCAACGTCTTAATGTCTTTGAATTCTGAAGGTAGTAGTTGCAGTAGAAAGCAAGACTACTATTGGATCTTTAACAACAAAAACCCCAAGTTTAAATGACAAAAACATGCTTAAAATATCAGACTCAATCCGTCATCGGCCCAAACAATTCCCTAAACAGTTCTTTTTAATGTTTGAAGACATCATTTCCTGTAACAATCACCACAGACTTAGTTATCTATGTTTTGAGCTTTTCTATTACCAAGAAAAGTTTCTATGTCTTAAAAATTTGATTTTTTTCTTTCTATCCTTTCTACTTAAAGGTTCATCTGCTTGACTAGTTAAATGACATATTGGAATTCAATGTCATGTCTATAGTTCCTCTTACATTTTTACTGACCTTGAAGTACATTCTGTGTTATAACATTTCTCATATTAGCAAGTGTTAGAAATAGCAGATAAAATGAAAATGTCAGAGGACATCTAGTAAACAGTTTATGTAGAAAAATGCAGAAGCATTTCCATGGGTTCAGGAGGTGACTAGATATTCTAAAATGGAACATTTTAGAAAGGTTTTTTTTTTTTTGCTATCTTTGTAAAATAAGTACCCACTTCATGAGTTTAGATGATCCTATAAGATTATCTTGAAGGAAATATTTTATTTTAAAAGCTTTTCTCCAATTCCACATTAATTTAATGTTGTCATTTAATACAATGCCTGGTGATTTAAAAATCAAGAATGTTAATACAACTATATCCTGGAAAATAATTGGGTTGTAATACAACAGCCTTTTCAAGAAATTAAATTTCCTATCAAATGAGAATCGGTTGGAAGGAGCAAATGCTTAAATGCTCTTAATTAATATTTAAAAGTCTCTGCGACCACATTTGCATACATGCGCAGTGTGAAAACAGTATATGAAATCAGCACTGATTGGAAATAAAGACGAGAAAGAGCATATGTATACTTCCATTGTTAAGTTATAGTAACAGAAACGTTTTTCAGTCAAATAAAAAACTTAGAACCATGTACTAAAATTTAAATCTAATGGTTACTTTGCATAAAATTTTAATATTTAATGCAGTTTATTACATACAATATTTTAAAAAAGATTTATTTGCAAGCAGAGAAGATAGAGTGAAGAGAGCCAGAGAGAGAGAAAGGGTCTGTCAGAGCTTCCAGCCACTTTTATGTGGGCACTGGGGAATTGAACCCAGGTTTGAATTAGGCTTTGCAGGCAAGTGCCTTAACTGCTGAGCCATCTCTCCAGTCTCCACATGAGATTTTTTTCAACTACTTCAGTACTGAGAATTCTGGGTTTTGTAGAAATCAGTAAAACATGCTTTTGGACATCCATGAGCTGATAAATTTAGGGAGGAGATAAAGAATCTATAAACATAAGCATTCATTCTTTGCTTGCTGTTCAGCTGTCATTGTCGGGGAGCCGGCTGAGGGTGAAGAATACGCATCCCAATCTTGCTTTCACGACACGCAGTGTAGGAAGAGCCTAGTCAACAGGCCCTGGGAGAAGTAGCAAAACACACAAAGAGATTATTGTTGGAAAAGTGAATTTTGGCTGATGGCTCAGGAGTTGATGGAGATAGGAAAACTTGGTGGAAGACGAAACCAATGAAATGAGCCCAGAGGGGTTATAAAATTCAACACAAAAGTATTAAAAGTGGGTTTGAGGAAATGAGAGGAGAATAAACAAGACTGTAGACTTGATAAAGGTGCAAATCGAATGTTTTAAAAATAGGAATTATTGTCCTATGACCTAGGAAATGTTTGCCAGTTTCTAGTAAGATGAAACAAATGCCTTTCCCATTGCTCAGCAAATTCTCTCTAGGGATCTACCCCTACCCAAAATGAATGTATATGATTCACAAGACTATTCATAACAGCCCAAATATGGATATAACCTGGAGATTCATCAAAAAAAGAATGGATGAACCCGGGTGTGGTGATACACACCTTTAATACCAGCATTCCAGAGGCAAAGGTAGGAGCATCACCATGAGTTCAAGGCCAGCCTGGGACTACATAGTGAATTCCAGGTCAGCCTGGGCTAGAGCTAGACCCTACCTCAAATAATTAAAAAAGAAAAATAGAGAAAAGAATGGATGAACAATTGAGATTTTATTATACAATAGAAATAAGCACGCTACTGACACATATATGAATCTCATAGACAAGCTTAATAAGTGAGGCACAGAAAAGCCACACTGAATGGCTTCATTTGTATGAAGTTCTTGGCAAACAAGGGAGTCTAAGAATATGTTTACCTCAGGGCACAGTGGTAGGTATCTGGCAAGGAAGCAGGAGGGTACTTAGGGTGATGGATGTGTCCTATATATTTATCCGGTTGATAGTTTAAAAGGTATGCATAGTGATTAAATTCATGAAGCCTTTATGCATTCTACTATAGGTAAGGTGACTTTAATTACGTACGTCTAGTACTACCAAAGCAGAGAGAGGTCTTTTTGGTTAGAGTATCAGACACTTGGCAGCCTAGACATCGTAGTATACCAGACATGTTGTATTACGGTGCATAAAAGCAATTGTCTATTCTCCTTGGTTCCTATTTTATCTAAAGTAAAGCAGGAGACAAGTTAATCTTGCAAAGGAACAGGGATTGTGGTTGTAAGGAGAGGAAAGCTAGGAAGAGCCGGGATGTGGGAGGGGATTAGGACAAGCTGACGAGATAAACCCTGTTTATTTTTTGCAAAGTTTCCATGGCATTTATGTCAGTCTAAATAAGCTGCATGGACTGATGTGCTGCGTTGATTAGATCACGGAGAACATGATTCTCTTAGAAGTAAAGCTTTGACTTGAAGGAAAACAAATTAGCAGATAAACAAATCACGACAACAGCTTCCTGTGTGTCCTTACTGTCCTCTCCATGTAGACGCCAGGCTGCTCTGCAGTGACGCCCTTCTTCATGGCCATTGTATGGGGCCTTGTCTTCTTCCATTTAGACATTGAATGCTGTCTCTAAAACATTGTCTCTTCCTCTGCCTTCATTGACATGTCTTTAGAAGTACTTTTTATATTAGCATCTTCTCAATGTGGAGTACCACCCTATCAGAGATACTGATGTGAACAAGCTTAGTGTTGTTTATGGAGGATGCTGCTGATGAGCTCTAGGAGATGAGACACCAGGAATACAGGCTGTGGAGCTGGGTGGGTAGATCTGTGTGCCCAGGTTGTGGTGAAAGTTGCCATAGACTGGGTGACTTAAAAAAAATATTCTCACAGTTCTAGAGATTGGAAGTCAGGTTAAGGTGTCAGCAGTGAAGGAGTCTCTGATTGACAGAGGGTCATTTTCCTACTGGTTCCTCACATGGTGAGAAACCGAAGAAGAGAGAACAATCTCTTTGGTCTCTGCTCATAAGAACTAATTCTGGGACTGGGAAAATGGCTCAGCAGTTAAAGGAGCTTGCTTGTTAAGCCTGCCAGCCCAGATTCTGTTCCCAAGCCACTTACATAAGCCAGAGGCAAACAAACAAAAACAGTAGCACAGATGTCTGGCATTCATTTGCAGAGGCAATAGGGCCTGGTGTGCTCCCCTCCACACACATGCAAATAAATGATAAAAAGATAGAACTAATTCCATTATGAGGACTCTACCATAGTGACCTCATCCACATCTAAATAATTCCCAAAGGCTCCATATCTAAATATCACCATGTTGTGAGTTAGGGCTTCCAAGTATAAATTTTAGAAAATAAATATCTAGTCCATTAATAGTTCCCTTCAGTAAAGCTGGCTTTAACTTCATTAGCTATAAGATGAAGTTACCTAGAGGGTTGTCACGAGAACTAGAAATGATATATGTAAACATTTATTCTCAAGTACCTGAAACCTTAACTATAATTAATTACTAATTGTAAGTCTATTGACATCTTTTGGCAACATTAAGGATTGGAAATTATGCCTGTACTCTCTGGTCCTTCAATTCAGTTTGGCTTTGGTAAATACTAGAGTATTTGATTTTCCCGAGGAAGGAGAGTACAGTCAGGACACTGTAGACTCTGGAGCAGAAGCCAGCAGTCTAATTCTGCCCCTTTACAGATGATTAATATTTGAGTCCTTGAAGACTACTGTGGTCTCTCAGCTCTGTCCCTGCAGCAGAGACACCATCAGAGACCTCAAACAAAGGCACACAGGGCTCCAAAGAACCTGACAAAAACATACAGACACAAGCTAGACTTGCCAATGGCTTAGCTTTCTGATCCCTCAAGATCCTGCCAGTTTCAGTATGAGATGATACCTGTCAGCACATTATTTGTCTGCTTCTTAAAGTTTTCTTTTAATGATTTCATTATACTGATGAATTTGTTAATCATTTTATTATTTTAAAATGTTCATCAACTTTCTTTTACAGGAGATTCACCTAAAAATCTCAAAGAAATACACATTAATTTCAATCATGACATGATCAGTCTCTCTTATTGCAACCTAAAAAGTAATACTTTGTGAGCAATATCTACATAAAAACTTGTGCAAACATTTAAGTGTATATAGGCATTTAAGGTTTTTTTATTTTTAAGGGAGATACTACTTTTTTAGTGAATGTTGGAGTTTTAATTTTATTTGTGTTCATCTGTATCCTGAAAGGATTAGTGACAGGTGAGGTGAGGAGAGATGGTAGCCAAAGGCTGTGACCAGCTCTGTCTGGCATCTCTCATTTCTTGAACTCGAGAAACTCTGGCAGGTTCCAGCAGAATCCATATTCAACCTGTCACCTTGAGACTTGGTGAGTAGGTGATGAGGGGGAATGATGACAAAGTCACACAGGAAAGCCTCGTGTAGGTTATTTCCCAATGGTGACTCTATGATCAGTTTGTTCCTCAGACAGTGGTGATTAGTATATTGTTCATAAAGCAAGAACCTTTAACCACTGAGCAATCTCCCCCAGCCCACATGGGTAGTTTTAATGTACCTTAGGCTTTCAAGGTGAAGGTAGTGATTCCCAGGACAAGAAAATGTAGTTGGTGATTTATAGGTGATGGAAACTGAAGGGGTGGCTTAGCATTCCTGAGTCAGTCTATGTGGAGTAAGGGAGAGCAGGCAGGCATGGGGCAAATGTCATCTAAATCATGCCGGGTCTCTCCACATGTGTCCAGCACTGCACCTGGTTGGCCCTCGTGGCCTTCTGGGTGAGGTGGTGGATGCTGGGCTGCTGGAGCACATGGCAGCTGGCTTCATAGTAACAGGGAGAAGAAGCAGTATTGGGAAAAATTAATACTTAAACTAGAACACAGACTTCCAATTTCACGAACAAAATCAAAAATCCGAGGCAATCATTAGAAAAGGAATGGAAGCATAAATCAAGAGGGTGAGATCTCGTCTAAATAAACGGTGAGGTTTCCTGTATGTGGTCACTTTTTTTATTATTTTTTTTAATATTTATTATCCATAATGAGTTACATTATTTAGTGGGCAAACCATGCGTTGTTATCCCGAATTCCTCACTTCCCCCCCTCCCCATCCCTGATCATGTGGTCACTTTTATACATGTTTTACATCAGAGAGCCACTTACTCTCACAAAATGCTCTGCAGAATGTCTGTTGATTCATATTTTATAGATGAAGAAACAGGCTGAGAGGCTGGGTAATTCAACACTCAAGTAACAGCTAGGGCTGTAAGCAAATCTGCCTGCCTCCAGCTGTGGTCCCCAGCAGTCTGCAGACGGTGGGGGGGGGGGCATCCAAAGAAATAAATGCCTCTGTCTCAAACCAGACTGAGTTTAGACTTTTAAAAGGGAACATCTGCAACTAAAAGGATGCCAGCTTTGAGGGACACAGAGAAGAAGCAGGAACTTTAATGATACCCTGATTTAAAATCCTCTAGGAAAGGCCTGTAAACACAGAATGAACTGTTGTCTATAGAAAAGGCCAGACTTCAAGTGCCCTTAGAATACTGTTCCTCTAGAATGTAGATCCCATGAGCCAGTGATTATTGACACTTTTTTTTTGAAGCAGGGTCTCACTTTTGCCCAGGATGACCTTGAACTCATCTGTAGCCTAGGCTGGCCTCAAACCCATGAAAGTGCCCTTACCTCAGCTTCCTATGTGCTTGGATTCAAGGTGTGTGCCACAAAACCAACTCTTGTCACTTTTAATAGTGCTGAATTCAACCCATGTTGCCTGGAGCATGGATGGCGGGGGCTTCATGTTTAGTGTCGATGCTAGTGTATAACTTCAGCTATTGTCTCTTGATCGCAGCATGGATACGATAAAGAAATGTTATTGGACCCATGATTCCATCATGGATGGTGGAGGAGAACAAGGGTCCCCATCCCTTTCTGAGAAGTTGGCAGGTATGGTTGCTGGAGACACTTTCTTCAATGGTGGAGCCCTGTGCCTGGTAACTAATCCCCACCTGTGCTCAATCAAGCAACCCAAGTACAATGAGGAGGGAGCTACAGAAAAGGGATCAGGAGCCAATGGAACCGAGCTGGCTTCTCTCCCGAGAGGGGAGATTAGGGTGAGATAATGCTGGGGAGCTGGATAAGCCCTAAGTGTCCAGGCCTTGAGGAGGCCTAATCTGGGTAGGTTTGAGGATCAGAAAGAGACCAGTTAAGAGTCATGGTAGCGTGGACATTTTGCACAAAAACTATGGAAGAGGGAAAGGAGACAGAAATCCATTAAAACATAATTAATTAAATTAATACTCAATTTATATGCAAACAGAGAGAGATGGAAGAGAGACAGACAGAATGGACACCCCAGGGCCTCCAGCTACTACAAATGGATTTCAGATGCATGCACCACCTTGTGCATCCAGCTCTATGTGGGTCCTGGGGAATAGAACTCTGGTCATTCTGCTTTGCAGACAAGCATCTTAACCACTAAGCAATCTCTCCAGCCTTCATTAAAACTACTTTCAATTTAGTTTGAAGATATTAGAGCCAGATAAAAACAGAAGGAAGATGATAGGTTAACTCGCCCACTAGTGATAGAATTGGGGTCTGAACTATTGTGTCTCATTTCACATGTCTCCGTATTTATGTAATTTCCTTGATAAAAGAATTTAGAGCATTTATCTCTGCAAGGAGTTTTCTTTATTAGGTGTATTTTATTTTATTTTACTTTTATAGTAGTTTTTTTTTTTTTTCTAATGTAGCCTCGACTGGCCTGTAATTCTCTAACCTCCAGCCTCAGCCTCCCAAGTTCTGGTTCATGTGTGTGTTCAGCACATATTCGTTCTTACTTGTATAGTAGTTATCTCTTTTTATACTTTTAATTTCATTCTGCTTTTGAGAGTACACTGCCAGGAGTCATGAACCTTCTTAATCTTTCATCTCCCGCAGTACTTTAGGCACTTTCAAATATCAAGTCATCATAGCTGTATTTCAGTGATAAGCAGAGTCAGTGTGGCCCTCAGCACGGCCTCCCTTAGGACACAGGAGCAGTGGGGAGCTTGGAAGGCTGGCCATCGAGGATCTTTGAGTTTGTTATCTTGGTTTTCTTGTTGGTGAGGCCAAAGAGAAATGTACAGAAGCCAAAAGTCTAAAAACACTTTTGAGAGATTTCTATTGTTCTTCGGAAAATTTCCATTTACAGTTTTAAATGAAACAGTGAGGTCTAAGCTAACCTAAGACAGTTTACAGCACTGGAAATTACTCAGATATGCTGGTCTGTATAAATACAAAGCCACACAAAAAGAATGATCAGAACTTCAACCCTGCCTCCTACATCATCCAGAGTACACTGTGTCTGGGCTCCTGAGGAAGTGAAAAGTAAGGTTGATCCTTCATTTTGGAGTCTCCTATGTGTACCTTTTCTAAAGAAAACCCTGCGTTTATCTTCTATCTGAATTGGTTAATGTTCAGTGAAATCCATAAACAACAATAATTAATACAGCACTTCAGCTTCAGTGGCTAGGACATACAATTTGTTCTTATGTGGAACTGTCTACTTCTATTTTGTTAAAAGAAAAAAAAGAGCCCAGTGTTTCTTTGTGATAGGCTGGGGTCACTTAGAGATGTTCTGTGTTATGTTTAATTATGGATGGGCCATTTCTGCCTGAGTGGAGGGCGCATGGCTTTGGGCAGAAGGATCCAGGTGGAGTGGGGAAAGCGAGATCAGAAATTTGGCTGGAAAAAGGAGCTGTGAGAGAAAAAAACCAAATCATTCATTGAATGTTTGGTGGCAAGCTTGTGGGCCATGTAGGAACATTTATTTAAAGGAATCAGTAAATGTAGAGCAGAAAGAAAAATAGCAGTAAAGATCAACAACAACAAAAACCACCAAAAACTCGAGTGAAGGTAATTGAGGGTTACAGGGTCAAAGGTCAAAAAGCTCTCAGTGAGGCAGGATGAAAGTGTCAACAGACACCAAGGAAGACTCTCAAGCCAAGTGCACGAGGCCAGCCTGCAGGAGAAAATAGCTGGGGAAAGAGATTGGAGTTTGCGCAGGAAGATTGAGAACAAAAGCCAGAGCGGGAAGGTGGGGATGGATTGAAGTCCTGTCAAGAGACACGAAGTAATAGCAGCTCTAGATCAAAGCAGCCTCCATGACAGAATGACAGAGCGGGTGATGAACAATGAGAGAAGCTAGGCGTGTGACCAATTTCTGATTTCTTTCTCGTCTCTGAACTTGTTTGGTCCTTGGTAACAGATCTAGCAATAAAAGCAGACCATTTCGATGCTTCCATTTGAAACTGTAATTCCAGAGTCAGCCTTGAGTCGCAGATGGGCAGTGGGTGCTTCAAAATAGGCTTCTATATGGATGGGCGAGCACTTGGTGCCATCGAGAATTTTCTTCCTCTTTTTCCTTGCCTCGATCATGCTCTTTGCATTTAGTCGGCTGCTGTGTTGTCAGGCTGCAAAGTGCAGCAGAGAACAGACCTACTTGATGTGAGCGCTCTGGCCTTTGTGACTTCAAGCACGAGGCATGATTAGTTAGTCACATTGATCCACAGTGTTCCGAGGCCTTTGGGAGGGAGAGGAAGCCATTTATGCTTTCAGCCTGATCGCTGTCAAAGAGGTCTTTCTTTTCTCAAGGTTGCCTTTTTGGTTGTTGTAGTTTTGCTTTTTCCTCTGTGGTAATAACCACAAAACATACAATCTGCAGGTGTGTTGGAAGTGCTCCTGTAGGCTTGTGTATAAATCCCTTATGCTTTTCAAATTCAAAATAAGTTGATGCAAGACAAGGTAATTGAGAAACCTGCATTATGCTGGCCAATGACTGCAACGGATACTGGCATGCCCCTCTCTGCCCTTCCTTGGCCTCCTGTTGGCAATCCTGTGCTGTTGTGATGGGAGGAGCCCGCAGACAGCAATGCTATCACCACTGCACATCCAGACACTAATGTCGGCAGATCCTGATACTTGCTCTTGGCATCTTATTTAATAAGGGTAGAATGATTGTGTGGGGGCAGATGGGGTTTTATTTCAGTCTGAATGGATTTCATGCAGTTTTGTGCAGTATTGACTTTCCATGTTTAGTGGTGACCAAGTGTGCTTTCCTTCCTAGTTCCTCTCATGCCCTGCATGTAGCATTGCACACAAGGGTCATCCTGCCCGTGTTCCCCATCACCAGGAGCCATGGATGGAGGTCTATTGTATGGGGGGGCATGGAGGGAGGGTGCTAAAGAGATGAAACACTCTTCAAAGGATGATGGTTGAGACCCAGGCAGGAGATGAGTCACCCTAACTCAGCATCTAGGGCCCAAATAAACCTTTGAGGAAGTGGAGAGATGAGCAAGAGAGCTGCCTCCACAGCAAGTCAGAGAACCTAGGAAAGGGTAGTGGAGACAGACGCTGAGGATACCCAACACAGTCCAAAGCATAAATCCAAAGACTCTTAAGATCTCAACAGTAAATCAGACTTAAAACTCACACACCATGACTCAGGGAACTTTGCGGAAGAGGGGGCAGAAAGAATGTAAGAGCCATGGTGGAGGAGAATACCCAGAGACATTGTCAACAACAACAACAACAACAACAACAACAACAAACTGTCTACTGCTTGTATAACTCATAACCTCCATCCCATGGATCATTCCAGCAATCCCACAGAAGAGGGCCCCTCAGCGAGTTAGGGGGCAGGGAGGAGGGAAATGGGAGTACCTTCACAAGATTATCCATATAGTGTCTCTAATTATTAACAATAAAGAAAATTTTTTAAAAAGAATGTAACTGTGGAGGCTTATTGGCTTTCCCAACATTCTTTAATTTCTTTGCTAAAGCAGGATAAAACGCGTTATTTCAATAAGCAGCTTGTGATGGTTTGATCCAGGTATCAGCCACAAAAGAATGTGTTCTGAATGGGTTTTATAACCTCGCTGGAGCTGTGTTGTTTGGGGTGGGTTTATGGGGTTATAAGCCAGCTTCCCCTTTCCAGTGTTTGACACACCTTCCTGCCACTGTTTGCAGTGCTGTGGTGGAGGTGATGTCTACCCTCTGCTCATGCCATCATTTTCCTTGCCTTGATGGAGTCTTCCTTCGAGTCTTTAAGCCAAAATAAACCCATTCCTCCAAAAGCTGCCTTTTGATTGGGTTATTTCTGCAGAGCAATGAGAGTAGTTAACTACAATTTTGGTTCCAGAGAGTGGGATTGATTGTTGCTGCTGGAACCCTGATTCTGTGGCTTTGGCCTTTTGGAACTAATTTGCAGGAGGAATGTGCATGGATTTGAAACCTCAGTCTAAGAGATGCCTTGGAGTGCTGTAAGTACAGCTTGATGGACCATTCTTGTCAGAGTTGAAAGACCTGAATGCAGTAAGGACTATGGACTGTGAGGTTTGGCTTATGTGGGTGAGAAAGAACTTTGTCTGCACTGGTCTAGAAGCAATTTGTGTGAGAGGCTTGCTGCATTCTCCCTGCCTGAGTCCTGAGAACTTGTATAGGGTTGCTTTGTGTAAAAATGGGCTGGTGTGAGCAGATGGAGATGGCACAGAAATAAATGGAATCTTTGGGCCAAAACTGCTGTCCATTCAGTTGCAATTGTTTGAGAGATGACAACCATTGAGCTTGGGCCAGCTGATCTGCATTGGGACAGCAGGAAGAATGCAGACTCTTGAAGTAAGGGGCCTGAATACTGAAGGAGGTTTCCTGCTCTTCAAAGTTGCCTTTATTCCCTCTGGATTAAAAAGTTGGTAGCCCATCTGATACTAGGGAGTATAACAAATGCAGAGAAGTGGATCATTCAATGTACCACATGGCTTATTTTTTTATTTTTTGAAATGGCCATGGGCAGTGTGAAGCAGACCTGTTGGATTACCTGCATGGAAACCTGATGGAGCCATGAGGATGAACTGTGGGTTGCAGTGGAGACCCAGTGAAATTCCAGGATTATGGGATGGCTGCCAAGGAGAGCTGCTAGCACTGATGGAGTTTTCTGGGACTGTGAATAGCTGGAGAGGCAGAATTGGAATTCCAAGAGACCCATCACTGGTTATTATCAGACTTAGGGTTAGAGTCTGATGTTGCCCTGTTTGTTTTAAAGCTTGTAATGGTTCAATCTGTTTTTGATATGCCCAGTACTATCATTTTCAGTGTGAATGTTCTGTGCCATTATGGGTTTTTTTTTTTGGTATTATGGATCATTTGAAAGAAAAACTGTGAGGACTTTTGGAGTTGAGCTGAATACATTGCATTTTACATCGTGTATGATTATTAGTTTGTGGGGGCCAGGGGCAGATTGTGATGGTCTGATCCAGGTGTCCCCCACAAACAAAAATGTTCTGACTGCTCCATCCCCAGCTGATGGCAGCTTGGTTATTGGAACCTTGTTGTAGCTGTGTTGTTGGAAGCGAGCTTATAGGGTTATAGCCAGCTTCCCTTTGCACACTCTCCTGCTGCTGTGGTCTACCTAATGCTGGCCAGGAGGTGATGTCCACTCTCTGCTCATGCTGTCATTTTCCCTGCCATGATAGAGTTTTCCCCTCCAGTCCATTAGCCAAAATATATCCAATTCTCCCATCAGCCACTTTTTGTTGGTTTCTTCGTTTCAGCAATGAGAACACTGAGTACAACACAGCCCTTGAGTTGTGTTGTCTTCCTTTGAGGAGGAGACCTGCTTCACAGGAAACACCAGCAGAGGCTGCTCCTGCCTGCCTGCCTGTCTGCCTGGGGAGGGATGTATTCTGGTTATGATGTGGGAGGCTAACTCTGCTGCTCTGGCAGAGTTCAGATGGGTTGATGGAGTGGGTTAACAGAAAAGAATGGGGGCTAACAGAGAGCTGGCTTCAGAGGAAGGAGACATGAGTGAAAACTAGAGAGGAAGATGGTCAAAGCACTAGAAGGATCGGGGCTAATCTAGTACTTCCTTGGAGTCCGTCAGATGTTTTTCTAGAACAGCCTCCCGCCCACCAGCCTCTGTAGAGACTTTCCTGGTCACTTATGCCCATCCTCCAGTATGCTTTAAATCATCTCAGTTAGAGTTCCTCCCGCCATGCAAATGCTGTGCAAGTGTTCTGTCCTACTGAGGGACAAGAACAAATATCTGTGTGTTCAGGACAATTTGTTTTTCCAAATTTTTTCCGTACACAGTAGGTTGACTCCCCAGATGTGGGATCTGTAGATTAGCTGCAGAGAGCTGCCTGTATTTGATATTAAGTGATTGGCAGAAGTGTAATAGAAACTCTTTTTACTGCTTAAAATTCTCAAGACAAAATCTGCTCTCTTTATACCTTTGTGTTTGTGGCATTTAGAGGAGACAAAGAGACTAGAGGTATGCCCAGCACAGGTGAGGCTCTGGGAAAAAATGATGCTGTGGCAAGGTGGTCCAAAAACTAAATGAACTGAAGGAGTATGGAAACTTAGAGCCATGTGTCAGTAAGAGAAAAAACATAAAAACATTTCCCTCAGGACACTGAGAGACATGGCTGTTCGGGCCCATTCATTTAACTCAAAGGGCAAGGTGACATTCGAAAATGACTGGGCATTCCATTTTCTGCTTTGCCTCACTTGATCACAGTTCAGCTCAGCTGAGAATCCCAAGTGCCATTTAATCCTTGTGATGGGTCAAAAGTATGTGAATGAATCGTATACACTTACACTGAGTGAGGATTTGGAGGACAGAGCCCAGGTAGTCCAACATCTGGGTGAGATATGGACGTACCTGGGAATGGCTGATCTATAGGAGTGGGAAAATCTGTTTATATATAAAACCTACAGCTTCACGGTGAGATGTCCTCACAGAAGAGAACCAAGCAGAGAGAACAGTCTTCAGAGGTGGGGTCAGAGGTCATTGCAAGTGCTGTGACATATTGGGATTGCCCATGATTTTCTTTCTGGGTCTCTAGGAAGAGAGAGTGATCTGGAAGTGAAGGCATTATCAGTTCTAAAAGGTTTGAAGGAACAATGATGCCCAGTCTTTGTGTACCTCAGATGAAGCAGCTGGGCACAGGGGCTCATGCTTTAGTACCAGAACTCTACTGGGAAGCTGAACTAGAAGGATCACCACAAGTTCAAGTCCAGCCCGGACTACAGTGAGTTCCAAGTAATCATGGGCTAGAGTGAGATTCTGCCTTAAAAATGAAAACAAGAAAGTAGCATTTAAGGTCAGAAAAAGATCGTTTTACTGCTTTGAATGGAGAAGTCCATAAAGCTTTGGTTTTTGGAGGGCTTTAGGTACCAGGGAGGCACTGCTTGAAAGAGGAAAGAGCCATCATCATAGCACTCATGAGAACTCATTTGGTGCTAGGCCTCCAACCGCTTCTTATGTAAAATTTAATCTTCATTAACAGCCTTCGGTGGTAAATGCTGTTACTTCCCTTCTCAGGAAGGGCAGGACTCACACAGTGAGGAAACAGCCAGTTAAGTAGAGAGTCTAAGCTCCTGATAACCACATCAAGGCTTCTTTCTGGATGTCATACGTGGTAGAACCTTTATTGTGACCAGCACTAAAACATGTGTTGTGGTAGATAGTTGGAGTAGTAACACAGAGATTGAATGTCATTCAGCATATGTGATTGAGATGATTCTGTCATGTGCAACTTAGTTAAATTCAGTTCAAAACCTGCCCTCAAAGAACTTCAGAGTAAAGACGAAGAGATATATGAATATACAGAAGGTCTTAGACAAACCAGACAAGAGGCTCTTGAATATTTCACATAAGTGCTGTTCTCAGTCAGGCTAGAAGATTGTCAGTGAGTGGATGGAGGGGTGATGAAGGGGAAGTAGGGGTTTGGAAGTGTATTTCACCAGGAGATTGAAGGATGGCTCATGCTATTCACCTATCACATGTGTAAAGGATATCTTTTCTGCAACCTCTATCACTGATGGACTTATTCTTTTATAATTCCCATGTGTCCAAGAGTTACAATTTGTAAGCATCAAGTACCTACTGCCTTTCATAGACTTCTCTTACTTACTTCAATTCTTTTTAGTGACACTAGGGATTAAACCTGGGACTTTGTGCTAGGCAAACACTTGACCACTGTGTGGTCTCGGCTGCTTATTTTTTATTTTGAGACAGAGTCTTGTTAAATTGCCTAGGCTGGTTTTAAATTCACTATGTAGCACAGGCAGTCCTTGAACTTGCAATGCTTGTGGCCTTCTGAGTAGCTAGGATTACAGGTGTGAGCCACACCTGGCCTTGCTGTTCTCGTCTATGGAATTCTAACCCTCAGTGTGTTCTCTTCTGGTCTACCCACTCCATAGGCTCTTCTGAGAAAACATAGGGGAGCATTGGCCTTTCCCTTTTCCTCTATGATCAACCTGAGGTGCACTAGAGAGATGCATTCTGGCATATCATATACTGCCCTGTTGCACTCTAGGGGACAAGGCAGGTTCCTTTCAGCCAATTCTCCTTGCTTAAAGCTACCATCTTGCCGCCTATGTTCTTTGTGGGCTTATCAAAGGAGTTTGAAACTTGGAATTCAACACTTTCTGTGAAGCATTTGCCACCTTAGGACTCTTGAAGTCAGTAGATCCCACCTTTCTGTCTCCAGGCATCATAATGTTTCCAATTTTCCCCATGTATCACCACACCAGAGATCTTACAGCCCTTGTCCGTTCTGACAGAATTGTGGTTTCCTATTTCTCAGCCCTCTTTGACTAAGAAGCAAAAGCTTAGTTTTCTTGGTTTCCTGGCCCCCTATGTTCTCCCTTCCTATAATTTTTCCAATTTCCCTTTCTTCTGGCTTCAGGCTCTGGACAACTGACTTTATTTTCCCAGGTGGTGTGCACTTCTTGTATGTCTCCCACCCTCTCTCTCTCCCTCTAATGCCTCTTTCATCTCATTCTCAGTCTTACCCGCATTTTAGTAGGATGTATTCTATTTTGATCAATAACCACTTTAAGTCCTGGGCACCCCATTCGGAGCTGACTCATCTAGTGTTCTATTAAGCTTCATCTTGGAACATTTTTCAAAAGAAAGATAAAAAGTATTTAGTGTACTGAAAGCATAGCAGCAACAGAGGGGTCTGCCCCTAGAGCCCCTACTTTCACTAAGTACACTTTTTACTTCTCTGAAAGTTTGATCTTCTTGCTCCCTCTGTACCGAAAACAAAATAGACCCCAAGTTTCTATTTGTCAAAGAGATGACCTCAGGCAACTATACCTACTTTCAGATAAGAGCAATGATTTATTCAACTCTAATAGATACTCGTTGCATAAAGGAATCAATTAAAATAAGGTATGGATTGTTAATGACATAAAAATAAAGTTATATTATTGGATAAAAATAAACCCTACAGTTTATAAAGGTGGATGCACAGCATGATCTAAATTTCATCTTAAAAGTTTTTACATGTGCACAGAGAAGATAAATCATAGACATATTGGTCAACTTCTTGCTGGGACAAAAGTACATGAACAAATTATTTCAAGGAAGGAAGGGCTTATTTCATCTTCCAGTTCCAGGTGACAGTGCATCATGACAGGGGAGGTATGGTGACAGGAGCTCGTAGCTGCTGGTCACATTCAACACAGTGAGGAAGCAGAGAATCATGACTGCTGATGCTCAGCCAGCTCTCTCCTTTATATGCAACCCAGGACCCCAGCCCACGGTCTGGTGTCACCCACAGTTAAGGTGGATCTTCCCAATGAAGCTAATCCCTCAAAGGATGCCCAGAGTCTAATGTAATGTATATAATCCCTGACAGACGACACTAGGTCCTGTCAAGTTGACCATCAATTATCTATCAACCATCATCACATACAATACCTAACTTTAACAGTTACCTTTAATTACATTTTATAATACCTAATTTTACAACACCCAATTTAAACAGTTACCTTTAATTACCTTTAATTTAAGAATTATCTCTGGTTGAAGGAATTATGGGTAATTTTATTGTCCGCTCTCTTATAAATTGTTCAGATTTTTCTTATACACGTATACTTTTGTAAAAGGAGCAAAAGGTTATATATAGGCAAGGTATTGGTTACTTTTCTTGTGACTAAATACCTGAAAAGAAGCCACTTAATGGATATAGGATTTCTTGGGCTCACAGTTTAGGGGAGGGGAAGACACGATGGTGAATACCCTACCTCCTCAGGTCTTAGTGGGACAGCAAGTAGAGATGAACACTGTTCTCAGCTTGTTTTCTCCTTCTGATTCAGTTCTAGACCCCAACCCATATTCCGAGTGGGTCTTCCCTCTGCAGTTGAACATCTCCGGGAAGACTCTCAGTCATAGTCACACCCTGAGGTGTGTTTCCATGGTGATTCTAAATCCAGTGCCAATGAAGATCAACCCATACAAGCAGGGACATCGGACATGCCTCAAACTCCACATGTATATTTCATCACATCGTCCTTTGCCTTCCTCTGTTAATTTACAATCACTTCTTAGAAAGGAACAGGCTTATTATTTCAAAGTTGAAACATATCACATTCAAGGGCAAGGTTCCTTTCCCAAATGACTTGTGGTGGGGTCCACCGTCCCATGAGGAGGGAGAATAACATGGAGAGGTTAATGAAATTTTAGAAGTTTGGAAACTGAAATCTATGGATTAGGGAACTGACCTAAAAAAGGATGCCCATTGGTAGAACCCATTGACCTATCCCCCCTACTGAACCAACCCGTATTTCTGGCACTTACACACTTACTGAGCATTCACTCAGTACCAGGAACTGTTCTGGTGTCTCATCATTCTTTCCCTGCCTTCCGGACATGTCTACTGCAATAGGACAGACAGAGGAAGTGTCTGAAGAAAGCAGTGGGAGGAGCTTGTCGTGAAGTCTCAAGGAGCCAAGGCTGGATGGTGGTGTGATGGTTAGGTTTTGTTGTCAACTTGACCTTTTTAGTAACTCTTGGGTGGGTCTCTGAGGATGTTCACAGGAAGGCAGCCTCTAAGTAGGGGGCAGAATATAAGGAAGCTCATAAAAAGCTAGAAGTAAACATCCTTTCCTCTGTGGGCAGTGCAGGAAGGAAATTCCAGAGACTCAGGAAGCCATTAAGTCTGGGATAGAATTGCAAGACCCCACCCTAGGGCTATTTGCTTCCCTGCCTGTTTCCTGTTCTCTGTGTGTGGTGTTGGTGATGGGTTTCTCTCTCTGCTTGGACCTGTGAAAGGGGAACAGCCTGTTTTGCATTCTGGAACTTCCCTTGTATCTCTAGCTACAAATAAATCCTTTCATCCCAAAAACTGTGCCTGGTTTGAAGATTCATCCCAGAGGCATGTGGCTGACTGCGACAGGTGGTGTCTGCATGGGACACCTGGACTGGACCCCAGGTAGGAAGGTTGAGCAGTTAGGGGGGCAGCAGGAAAGGCTGGTGAGAGGAGGACCAGGGAGTGGACTGGGGTGGCAGTGCTTAGAGGAAAGCAGGAGGGAGCAGCTCATGCAGCCCTTCGGTTGCATGAAGTTGAAGAGTTTTTCCTAAACATGGTGGGTAGTAATAGAATGCCTTTCTGCAAAGGAATGACAAACTGACTGAAAGAGAGAAAAAAGGAGTTTCCAAAATACCATGGTCACTACTTACTTTCCTTCAACTTTCAAAATGTCCCAGATAGAGAAAGGAAAAAAAATTCTCAATGATTCTTTGAAAATTCTAGCTGTTAAACTCAGCTATAGAAAAAAAAATGAATCTTATCAATCTTATTTAGGCTCCTTTTTACATGAAGGTAAAAGATGGTCTATAGTATAAAACTAGTCTCTGCCTGAGTTATTTCTGAGATGCAATCTTTTTTCTCTTTTATTCCCTGAGTGGCATGGGATGTTCAGTGTGTATCACAGGAAACTCTATGGGACTTTGCCACGTGAAAGAAACAGAGCCGAGACTCAGTAAATAACTATTTCATCGTGAAGTAAAAGAGCAAGCCTGTTTGGGAGAAGTTATTATTTAAAAATTATATACCAGACTTGGATGATAGAATGGTCTCTTTATAGAAATTCCCATCTTGGGGATGAGTCTTCAGAAAGCCAGGACTAGCATGCAGATCGAAGGCACACCTGATTCCAGGAACTGTACTGTTATTTTCACTTTGGAACCTCCCAAACGGGTTGAAAAGCCATATATTATTTAGAAAGGGGACATGTTTAGTTTTTAATCTGATTTAACAATTCCTGTGAGAAATGAAATATTTTGTATTCATTTGAAAACTTCAAATTATTATCTTTATATATGGAAACCCAAATTTGGATTATAGGCATATTATATTGTTATACTATATGTATTATATTATTATAGGTATATTATCTGGTTACTTTAAGAAACTAGTCCTTGGATATCTTTTCTCTGGTTTCTAATCCTTGGGTATAAAAAGCATGAATTTATATTTTAAAATGATTGTTTAAGCCTGCTCCATTAATTATTGGTTACTCTTTTTTATATCAAGAATAAAATGAGTCTTGAGAAAGTTATTCCACTGCCCTTAGAGGTTTTTTAAGTGCTAATTTCAATGTCGTTGACATCTTTTGGGAACTAGATCTGCCAACTGTAGAACACCCCATTTTCATCGTGTTGTTAAACAAAAGTAGCTGACTCTGATTTTGAGATACCATTTTACTGTTTTCTGTGGACTTTTAACTTTTTCTTTCTTTCCTTTTTTATTTCTGACAGAGGTCTTAAAATATTGCTGTTCTCCAAGTTTCCGACCTTGTGCTCTTTCATCCAGACACTTATATTAATGAGCTTAAATTCATTTTACCATACCACCTTTCTCCTATAAACTCAAACCAGTATCTTCTGATCTTTGCCAACAGTATCCATGTGTTTGATCCACAGCATTTCATTCCAAATTTGCCCCACGTTAAGCACATTTTGTACATTAAGTAATGTATATCTACTATATGTCTAAGACATAATTTCCTATGGCCAATACTTTCTTTTTTACATCATTAATTTAAAACAACACATAGAGACTGAACATATTGATGGAGTACATTGTCACATTTCAACATATTCATACAATGTGCAATGATTAGACCAGGATATTTGGCTTATCTCTCCCCTTAGACCTATGTAGTTTCTTTGTATTGGAAACAATTAAAATCCTCTCTTCTAACTACTTTGTAGTATTCAATTATGTCATCTTATTACGCACAAAATCTTGAATTGTGTTCTGTATTTCTTATCTTAGAGAGATGGACCATTATTATCTACCCATTTACCACACCAAAACTTGAAGCTTTTCCTTAGATAACAAATTCTCTTTAAACTCTTATTTTTAAATCGTGTCATTTCTACCTTGTTTTTTTTTTTTTTTTCTTCTTTCCCCTCTGTTTGCTGGGTCACTGCTGTGGTTCAGGCACTTTTTATTTCTTACCAGGATGAAAACAGCACCTCTTCACTATTTTCCCTTTTTTCTTCCCTCTCCCCTGTAATGCTCAATATTACAGTCCCCCTAACACCATGACATTTAAAATCTTGCCAAGGCTTTCTCTTCCCTTAGATTGGTACACAGGCCAATCATTTTTTAGTGGCCAGTGTGTGGGATGGTGGGAGGGGGTCAAAGAAATAGGCTGTAGTTGGTATTTCACCTGTTTAACGTATACCCCTTATGTAAGTATCAGGTTTATTGAGAAATTATATTTTTAAGTTGTATAAACACAAGTACTTGGATTTTTCTTATATATCATTTCCTTGTTACCATTGAAAAATCATTCCTTTACATTTTCATTAAGATTTGGGCCTTTTGATCATCTATACAATAACAGCTCATTTTCATCACTTGAGATTCAGTTTGCTTTATTGAAATATGTATAGTCTCTGTTAAAAGCTTGCTTCCTGTTTCTTCTCAAGGCAGTTGGGGAAAGGTGTTATGGGCTGACTCTGGGATATCTGCTCCCTTGATCCCCTTAAGCTGTTGTGTTTAGAGCAATGAAGAGGAATTCAGGCAGCCTGATTTAGTTTCATCAAAGTGGACTATACTCAAGTGATTTTCATGTAGCTTTCAACTGACCACTCAGTGTCCGAGGAACATTGTTGGAAGAATAGCCTTGTCTTGGGCATTGTCTCATATGCTTTTTCTGGGCTGGGCATACCATTGTCTGGTTTTATGGCTGCATGAATGCTTTATGATTTCTGTCTGTCCACTAATCTCCATGTTTCCTCACTTGGAGCAACTAAATTTCTAGGTTCTTTTTCATATCTTCCTGATTTCTTAGAGCAAGTCCCCTGCTTTAGTCTTCCCAGTCATACTTAGGCTTTTCAAACTGGACTACTCCAGCAGGCATATGGTCTCCAGAGAGTTCTCTCACAGAGCATCTATTTATTCAACTTTCTCTCTTAAGCTGTACTCATGACAAGAATCTCCAACTGTAAAGGATATCCACTACACAGGGTCACAGGAACCCCTGGCTCATTTTTAAATATAACTGGACATCCGTGGTATTTGTGCAACAGTGTGCCAGAGAGCTATGTCACAAAAATGTACACTTAAAATGATAGCTTTATGTTTTACCACAAAACCACAAAGTAAACCCAATAGTTATTTTTAATTTTATCATATATATTATACATTATTGTCCCCTCACCCCAACTCCTATTACCCTGGGGGCCCTCCTCAGTGGGGTTATGGTACTCACTGTGGGGTCATGATGGCCTCAGTCAGTCCCTATGCAGTAGTGGGGAATCATGCCTCAGGGTATTCCTACCCACTCTGTGGCTCTTAAAATCTTTCCACCCTCTCTTCTGCAAAGTTCCCTGAGCCATGGCAGGCCTATTGGCAGTCTGATTTACTGTTGAGTTCTTTGTAGCCTCTGGGTTTCTGCTTGCATAGATTTTGATTATTCTAAGTGTCTGTCACCATCACCCTGGGCTGTAAACCCCATATTTAAACATGACACTTCACAAGGATTGGGTGATTTCTGTAGCTGAGAAGGCTTCTGGTCATGGAAAGAGACTCCAATTTTCCTTTCTTAAAGTTTCCTGGTTGGCTTCTCTCAGAGCCTTCCTTACCTAGCATGGGTTGAGAGATTCCACCTTCATTTCATTTCCAAGTAGGGGCCATAGGAAGTAATAGCCTTTCTCAACAGGAACTGCATGCCTACAACGCCGATGGTTTCTTTCTTTCTAAGATTCCTTTTGTATTACTGGGTGGGCAGCATTTGTCTCTCCGTTGGGGCTGTTCTGACTTGATCATGTTCAGTAAGCCCTATGGAGATGAATAGCTTACCTACTGTGGTGGGGGTTATGTAGAGTGGAGGTACTTATTAATTATGCTCTGGGCCTCAGTTCTAGGATAAAATAATCTTTGACATTCTGTTACTTGAGGTTATGCAGATAATTAAAGTCCAATCTGGAGAACACTATATAGACTATTAGAAAATAAAGAGACAGTAATGTAAGGCTTTCTCATATCATCTTGCCTTTTGAGAAATTGACTTCAGAGTTTCATTTAGAAAGGTGAAGGAAGGCATCTAGAGACACGCATGAGTATGGCATGTGTATGTTTGTCTCCTCTGCAAATCCTTCCCCATTTCATATGCAATAGGCCCAAGATGCCAGGCTGCAAGTCAAAGGCAGATTAGGATCCAACCACAATCTGTGCTTCAGCAATTGAGCTTCAAATGCTGAAAGTGAGGCAGGATTCCCCTAGGATGGCACACGTGCGTTTGTCTCCTCTCTCATGTGCTCAGCATCTTTGTTCTTGGGATGTAAGATTCCAGGAGAGAGCAATTAGACAGACATTAAGGTAATTCAATAGTGATGAGGTGGCCCAGGCAAGGTCCTAGGACACTTAAATTGGGTCCCGTGGGTGTTCAAGTAACTCTCAGTAGTTATCTGTCAATTGGGGAAAGTAGCCAGGGTCCTAGTAACACGCAATTCTTTCTTTCATAGCCTCAGGTAAGGGACATTATTTTTTTAAACTTTTTATCAACAACTTCCATAAATACAGACAATATACCATGATCATAATCCCCTCCAACACTCCTCTTTCCCTCCTCCCAATTCCCCCCTCCATCGAATCTTTTTCTTTTAACTAGTCTCTCTTCCATTTTGACGCCATCATTTCCCCTCCTATTATTCACTTGTGTGGGTAGCATCAGCCACTGTGAGGTCATGAGCATCAAGGCCTGGATGTGTCTGGATGATGGCATTGTAAGCAGTCCTCCCCTTCCTTTGGCTCTTGTATTCTTTCTGCACCTATTCAGCCACGGAAGGGACATTCTCTCTTGTAGCACAGCAGCACCAGCCACGAGGGTCTCCTTGGGAGTGCTGAGAATCCAGAGCACAGCCCCAGCCCCTGGAGCACCGGGAACCCAGGGTTCCAGCATGGCCCACATCCCACCAGTTGGACAAAGCAGTTATTAAGAATCTTGTGTGAGCTCTGCCAGCTGTATGTAGTTTTTAGAATATGGCTTTAGTTCTCTGTTTTCAGAAGACATTTATTCTGTTTCCAGTTGGTCAGCATTCTTGAGACACTCAATTCATCAGAGGTTACTTAGGGGCCAGCCCAGTGAGGACACACAGTGGTTCCAAAGCCAGGCGAGCCAGCAAAGCTTGGTTTCCACTCAAGATGCCCCACATTGTGCTAGACAGCTCGATTTCTTTACATGGCACAGAGAGACAGGCTAAGGAATTATCAAAGTACTGTGACTTCTTTCAGAATGCTTGTAACAATGCACCTGTTATTCCAGAAACTTCTATGGTGGAAATAGTTGTGTACTCTGATGCAAGATACTGGGTCCAAAGTGGATAAATCTTTCATCATACAGTAACTTACAACGAAAACAAAACCTGTTCCCTATTATCCCGGGAAGTGGAAGAATAGAAATGCTATTGGACAAACTTTCTTGAGTGACAGAAATGTTCTGTGTCTTCATTGTAATGATGGTTACATATGACTCCCTGAATTATACATACACTTAAGATCTGTACATATCACTGGACAGTTTACCTCAGTGAAAATGTAATATAAAAAAGAAACTTGCTTTTTTCACATTCAGTTCTATGTAGCCACAAATGTGTCTACAGAACATGCTGAAGGTTGACACCTGCACCTCTTGTCTCCACTGTCCCAGGGCTGGTATGCAGGTGCTGGGGGACCTGAACTCTGGTCCTCACCCTGTGCACCTTGCATGTGGTTAGGACAAGACATTGGCCTGTATGCCACGGAAGCTCTGCTTACTTTTTCTATATTTTCTCTCTTCCCTCAGGTGAGTTTCTGTTGGTATATTTTCAAGTTAATTAACTGATGCTTTTACAATCATCCAGCAAAACATTATTTTATATTTTGTATATTACATTAAGGAGACTCCGTATTTTATTATCTTCCTCTCAAGAGTACAGATCAGTTCAGTAAATAGTACAGTTAATGGCTTTCTACCTTTGGGAATGCTTGGTCTTGTGTTTTATTATAACATATTTCTGGATTTCTGGAATGTTTTTGATACTTTCTAAACCCCTCAAATTAGATAGATCTCAAATCCCAAACTTTGTCTTTTGTTTGTGCAGCCAATAAATTCCTCTCTTTTCCCTTTATCACTCCTTTCACACTCTCTCCCTCCTTCCTTGCCTTCCATTCTTTCCTTCCTTTTCCTTTTCCCCTTTCTTTCTCTCCCTACAGCTCTCCTTCCTTCCTTCTCTCCCCCATACCCTTTTTAACAGGGTTCCATATATGTCAGTCTGACCTTGAATTTGCTATTTAGCAGAGAATGACCTTGAACTTCTGATCTGCCTCCACCTTCCTAATGCACCACTATGCCCAGTTTTAGATAGTTTTTACTTTTTAACTTCATTGAGAGAGAAATTTTCTTTCATGGGTTCAATCAAATACAAAGTACTTCATAGTTACCAAACCTGGACTCCGACTTTCAAAATAAATACCTTCCATTGTGTACATAAGTACACAATTTTGGGAGGATCAAATGAATATTCAGTCATTTTCTGCTTCTTCCTTGGCCTTATTTTAGTTCCTCTCCTGAGACATTTTCTGTAGTTCTGATTTTTCTGTGCATTACAGTCTTTTGAGCCTGAAGTATCTTTCCCTCCAGCACTTCCATCCTTTCCTCAGAACTTTCCTGATGACAATTATGCTCCTTGACTTGTAGAAAATGCCTTTAGTATGCTTAATGTAGCCTGGCAATCTGGTACCCAAGAGTATTGGTCATCTACTCTGTGACCTGTGGCTGACAGAGAGATGTGGTTGACCAAAAAAATGTAGTAGTCTATAACAAAGCAGCTCAAGAAAAAAATTAAAATTTGACTTATGGTTTTACTGAATGCATATTGCTTCCAGGCCAGTGTGAAGATGAGAGGTTATAAGCTGAGCTGTCAAAAATTGAGGGCTGCCTTACTTTTCTGTCACTGTGACAAAATACCCAAGATAAAAGGATGAAAGGGGGTTGGGGGCTCATGGTCTTGTTGCCTTGTGGGAGAGGAGATGAGTTCACCTTGCAGCAGGCAGGAAACAGGAATGTAGGAATGTCCTGGGATCTCCACATCCCCTCCAAAGGCAGCCCTGCTCCAAGACCTAACTTCTTTCCACAAGGGTTTCCCAAAGGTTCCGCCATCTCCAGGTGGTAACAAAGATTTGGGATTGAGTTTTTAGTTGGGATTACAGGCATTCACTGACATGCATACTACTTAAAATATTTTAGACATTTCTTTATAGAAATTGCTTCCAAAGTAGTTAGCAAATTATTTTGCATATTTACAATATTTTTTCATCATTTATTAGAGGGGTTGATTTTTGGAGTTTACCTGGTGCAAACTCCAGTTAACGAAGTGGCTGGCCATACTAGATATTAAAATTTTGAAGAAGGAAATAAAATTGGATGTGATGAGAAAATGAGCTTTTCATATATAACTCAAACTGGCTGCCTCAGATCTTTCTCTTCTTATCTACATAGCAGAAGGAATGGCTGACTATCACCTTGATACTATAAAGCGCCTAAAGCCCTTGACAACTTATTTCTAAGGCAGAAGATTTTCACTTTAAAGTCTGATGAAGAAGTGAGAAAAACATTTTATCTTTACAGGGTGTTTTGTGGTAGTTACTACTGTGAGACTCAATACCGTATACAGGGGAGGACAATGTCTTTTCTTTACATTTGTGTCTTGAGATAATGCACTGTATAGCACATGGTGGTACATTTCATAGATAAATACTGAGTTAATAGAATGTAAACACATCAGCTTTACTTCTCAGTCCATATTGATGATGACATTGGTGAAATCTCTTAGCAACTGATTTTCCTGTGCAGGTATAGGTGTTCTCCTTGTGTTAATATATGTGCTAAGATAATGAAAGTTGTTGCATAATTGTCCTCTAAGATTATTTACATTTTGCTGTGGTCTCAGTGAGTGTGATGGTTAGGTTTTGTTGTCAACTTGACCATTTTTAGTAACTCTTGGGTGGGTCTCTGAGGATGTTTACAGGAAGGCAGCCTCTCAGTAGGGGGCTGGATTTAAAGAAGCTCAAAGAAGCTAGAACTAAGCATCCTTTCTTGTGTAGGCAGTGCAGGAAGGAAATTCCAGAGACTCAGGAAGCCATTAAGTCTGGGGTAGGGCTACAAGATCCCACCCTAAGCCTATATAAAGGGGAAGAGATTCTCTCCTTTGCCCTCCTGCCTGTTTGCTGTTCTGTGTGTGGTGCTGGTGATGGGTTTTTCTCTCTCTGCTTGGACCTGTGAAAGAGGACCAGCCTCTTTCACTTTTATGGGACTTCCCCTGGATCTGTAGCTTAAATAAATACTTTCTTCCCCCAAATTGTGCCTGGTTTAAAGATTCATCCCAGAGAGATGGAGAGAAGAGAAACACAGAGAATGGACAGCCCAGAGCCTCCAGCTGCCACAAACTACATATGCAAGCACCACTTTTTTGCATCAGGCTTTACGTGGGTACTGGGGAATTGAATTCAGGTCATTAGGCTCTGCAGGCAAGCACCTTAACCCCTGAGCTATCTCTCTAGCCAAAAGATACTTTTTTTTCCTAATTGACATTAATTATATGTATTTTATTTTCAGAAAAAAAATTAGGTTTCATTTTGAAGTAACTAATTTGAAAAAAATTTAAAGTATAAAAAATTTTGAAATGGCATTCCATTTGAAATCATCTTTGGTAGATTTAAAGGCCTTCTGTTTATAGAATTTCTATTCTTTTATTGAAAAGAAAAGTAGCTACAGAAATATAGCAATTAGTGTTTGTACATTATCAAGTGTATTCCTTTTCTTGGTGCTGTAACAATATACCCAACAAAAACAACTTCAGACAGGAAATACATGAAGGTACAATCTGTCTTGGTGGGCAATTGTGGCAGGAGGAGTGAGAGGAGCTAGTCAAACTGTATCCACAATCAGGAGATGAATTCTGGTTCTTCTCTTGATTCATACTGGGCCCCTCAGCACAGGGAAGGGCCACTCACCTTCAGGGTGGGACTTCCCATCTCTCTTGGAAACACAGACACTTCAAAGGTGTGTCTCTCCTAGGGGACTCTTAATCCTGTGATGTTGACAGTCAGGGCTATCATATCAAGCATCTTGATTTTAAAGTATATTAGTATTATGAAGTGACAGGTTAATAGTCCTGAAAATTATTGTTACTTCTCAATATTGTTTTCAATTTGGCACACATTCTACTCTAAATCCCTACTGCAACTTTGCTTAATACAACTACTCCTCAGAACACTGATTCAGAATTATTTTAGGGTTGGTACAGTTAGCCCAGCAGTAGGGAAAGCAATACTATAATCTCAGTAGTTAGAGCTAAAAATTGGAAAATGTAGAGATGTTTGCAAAATAACAAACATTAGGGAGATAGAAAATGTCTTATTTTCTGGCTGTATCTGGGAAAAATCAGGAAAATAGGGAGGCTGTGTCAAGGAGTATGTGGATGAAATCCTGTTGACATTTAAAGCAAAATATAGATGTCACAATGAAGTTACCAATATAGTTCCTTAAGTGTAAATTTTACTTTACAAAGGCATACAGTTTTAGTTAAGTGAGACATTTGAGTTCCTGTAATTCCTTCGTACGCTCCTTTGACAGGGCTCCATTTTTATCTAATCAAGTTAGGAGAGCAGTTGTTATTATAATGACCCAAATCTGATTCTGATTTCTTTAATCCATTGTCTAATTAGGATTTAACTGTGGGAAGCCTGTACCAAATAGGAGACGTGTCATATTACAGTTTTATAAGAGAAGCTTTCTTTCTGGGAACTGGTATAGGAGCTGTTTCAATATACTCTAATTTAATTTTTGACCAGAAAGATCGATTTCTGTGACTTTGGCTTCAGACTTGAACTATAGTGGAAAGGCAGTGATATTGCTGGTGTTTTACCAGGAGAAAGATTTGTACAGGATTAGTAATTTCAAAAGAGTTTTGTTTTTGACTTCACTGTGTAGAGAGAGACCTGACACCGAGCTAATCAGTGGTTTGGAACTTAACTTTGGAGGAGGATCATAATGCTAGCTTTCTTTAATATGGCAATTTTTTATTTGTCCTAATAGTATTGTTGTTATCTACAAATAGAAATCTCACAGTAAAGCGTTCTTTGTTACATGATTCAGAATGGTATTCTTCTATCTGAAACTCATGGTAAAAAATATGTTTTCACAGTCCCTGTTTTCTAATTCTTGGCTCTATAGCTCTTCCTGAGGCAGATGAGATGTTGTATTAGTGTCCATAGGATTGGTTTTCCTCTCACTTTCTTCTTTGACTTTGGAAAATCAGTCACCAACATTGGTTGGAGACCTTTTATGACTTTCTTCCTCACAGTCTCAACTCTTTTAGCACTGACCTTTGTCCTTCTCTCTGGGATGGAGATAACTCCATAGTACTAGTCACAGAGAAGGAAATTGAACATCAAGGACAGACAGAAGTGAACTGGAGAGAAGCAATACCAGTGGTTTTTAAAGCAAAAAGAAGAATGAAAAATCCCCCCCTGGGTATTTTCACACTGAATCAGGTTATAAAAGCAGATAAAAGTGTTTTATTGTTTTAGTTTCTTTGTCTAGAAGCATAAAAAGAGTTGAGGAGACTATGGCCATAAAGTCTTACTTGGAAAAAAATTCTCTGGCAATATTGTTAGGCTGAATTTAGACTCTTGCAAAATGTCTTTTCTTTTACTTGTAAATATGTTTCTGAGTTCTTTCTGAATTTTGAACATCTGTGTTTCACCTGAGAGCCTGTACCTTGTAACTTTGAACAGATTGCTAATTCTTTTATTGCCAAAACATTAGTCCGTCTTTCATATTCTCCAAAATGTTTGAAGAATCAAGGTCCATTCACATAAAAGTAATATGTTTCCAGGTATGGTAGCACACGCTTTTAATCCCAACAATTGGGAGGTAGAAGTAGGAGGACTGCTGTGAGTTTGAGGCCAGCCTGGAACTACAGAGTAGATCCAGGTCAGCCTGGGCTCAAGTGAGACCCTACTTTAAAACAAATAAACACCCATACAGTCAAAAAGGCAGTATGCTTATGACGCACCCATCATATACACTATCAAGACATAATTCTCAGGCCTCTTCTTACTTGCTTGTTCGGATATTACTTGGGTCCTCTCAGGAGACATAAACTTATGAAAATGATATTTATCTTAAATCTATGCTCCATCTCTTAGGTAGTGTCTGTCCCGAGTACAGTGGGTGTTAGGAAGGTGCTGGTTGAGTAAATTATGTAGTTTCTCTAGACAAATGCCTTCTCAATGAAACAGTGCCCTCTTGACTCTGCAGAAATTTCCAGCACTTTGGAAAGTCATACCTCAGTGTCTAACTGCTTACCTGACTTTTTCAGTTGAGTGCTTAACAGGCATCTTCCATTGAAAATCCTGCAATATGCTTCCTAATTTTTCAAACCACATCCACTTAGTCAAATCCATGTGTGTTACATCAGTTTTATGGTTACTCTTGTCTGTGGGAGAGAACATTCTTAGAAACCCAGTGGAAGCCTGAAACTGCAAATAGTACCAAATTCTATAAATATTTTATACATATGCTGTTTTTCTTATATGTGCATATATAAATTTTAATTCATGAATTATACAAATTAAAGAGTAACAATAATATCAAGCAATTATAATAAAAGTTATGTGAGTATGGTCTCTGTCTTTCAGAACATTGTACTTCACTGTAGAACATGGGAGACAAGTGATCAACCCCCCACTGAGTTCAGCCATCTTGAAATCCTCAAGAACAAATCCTCAACATCTGTCTACTTGTTTTTATCTTTTTGTTTTCCAAATTAGACACGCAGAGCTGTCTCATGTCACAGCTACCTTGGAGTCTTCCTGAAGACATCACATGCCTCAGGTGCAGGACACGGAGAAGTCAAGCTCTAACTGAGCTAGAAACCTCCTATCTCCTGGCCTGCTGGCACAGAGCTGGGAAGGGTTAGGCAGGCAGCAGAGAGAGATCAACAACCCAGCCGTATTCAAGAGGTTACCCTCACAACATTCCTTTGCTTTCATTCATGGCCCCTACCATCCATTCTCCACACAGCAGCTGAAATGTTCAAAAAGATCAGGGCTGAGGAGATAGTTCTGTCAGTAAAGTGCAAGGACCTGAATTTGGATCCTCAGCACTGACATAAAAGCTGGGCATGGCATGTGCTCATGATTCCAGCACTCAGCAGGGGAGATAGCTAGACCCTAGAGCAAACTGAGCTCTGAGTTCCATAAGAGACCCTGTCTCAACAACAACAGCAACAAAAAGATGGAGAGCAATTGGGGAAGGCACCTGATATCAACACTTCACCTACACCTCCCCACCCCCCACACACATATGTTTGTGCCCACACACGTGTACCCATACATATAGAAGCATACATATATGCAAGCATGCATACTACATGTGTATAGACACTTCAACAAATAAAGCCCGGTAGTAAGCATGGTATTTACATGGTTTTAACTTTCCTATTCTAGATTCTGTCTCTTCTACCTCCTGTTGTTCTAGGTTCTCACTAACTTCTAGTTCCATTGACCTTCCTGTGCATCAACCAGGTTATATCTGAAGCCACGGCTGGTTGAGCTTGCTTTATATAGCCTTTCAGTCTTTTCCTTGCTAGTTCATCTTTTTATTAAGCTGTTTTTATTGAAAATTTTCATACTTGCATATACTAGTTATCACTATTCCCTTCTATTGCCTCATTCTGTCCCTCCCCCACCCCCCTTCACTGAAACCTTTCTTCTTTTCATCTAGTCCTTCTTCTACTTTGATGTATTTTTCCCCTTCTCCAGGATAGAATGTTGATGGCTATAATATTGTGTAGGTCTTGTACCTACAATGACAGTTTCTGTAAGATCATTAATGCAATGGCCACCAGCATATTCCAGTGTAAGCCTCCCCATCATCTGCTCTTCCATCACCTACATCACACACCACACACACACACACACACACACACACACACACACACACACACACACACGTCCAGATATATAAAACCAGTTTATCAGAGAACATTCAATGTTCCCTTATTTGGTGGGCATAACATACCCATTTAACAACCAAGTTGTAGCTTCCCCCCAGGGCCCATGACCTTTGCAGCCTTAGGCTTTGATTAGGTTTTTGGTACCAGACATAAATTCCCTCCTATGGAGTTGACCTCAAATACAATCAGAGAGCAGTTGGTTACCCTCATAACAGTCACACCACTATTGCATATGGCTGGGTTGTTGATGACTTCTCTCTCTCTGCTGCCTGCCTAACCCTTCCCAGCACTGTGCCAACAGGCCAGGAGGTAGGAGGCTTCTAGCTCAGTTCCAGCTTGACTTCTCAGTGTCAGTAATACTATCTTACCATCTACTTCTGGTGGGCAGCCAAGCCTTGTTAGTTCATCTTGTCAATCAGACATTCACTCTGAAAATTAACAGACCTGGTCCCATTTTCTAGTTTGTTGTCTTTCTGGAACTTGAACTATGCAGAATGATTCCATGAGCAGTATTTCCCTGGAAGTACAATAAAACTTGTGCGAATGGCTTTGTTATTAGTATAGATGCCCCTTTCTCCTGATCTTTCTTTCTTCCTATCACTGTTTCACTGAGACATTGTGGTATCAACTTGAAAACGCTTATGTTCCGTGAATCTTACTTTAAGTGACAATCAATGCCTTTTCTTCAAAAAATAAAGAAGTGAGAGTTTCAATTAGGTTTTAGAAAGTAAGGTTATCTTTAAGATGTAAATAATATGTTAACATTGTGCTAGATTCTAAAAGGCTGAGTACATTAGCTTGGAATGTGCTGAGCTGGTGGTAAGTTGATATCTGGCCTGCTGTTGCCAGAGGATTTTTGTCTTGTCTTCAAGTACAAGAGAAAATGCAAGGGAGTCTGGGTCAATTAATTGCCTGCCTGGGTACTGCCCTATCTATTGCGGGCAAGATAAACTGAAGAGGACCAACTGGTTTACTCTGTACATACTTCTTGCTGGAGATGCCCAGTTTCGAAATCCTAGAAACCACATGTGTTAGTTTAATCAGAGTTTGGCACCAAGGAGAATTAAAATGAAAGGAAATTCCACAATTAGAAGATCTGAAAGTAGAAAGATGACTAAAAGCCTTCAAGAGGCAGTGTGGGTTGGGGAGAGGACATTCTTAGGGCAATAATGGGCTAGGGCTTGAGCTTCTGTGAGCTTCTGTGTCTGGATTCCAGGGCAGTGAGAACCTGCCTTCTGCTTGTTTTCCCTTCTTTATTAGGGCCTCACCTTTGGAGTTCCTACCTGGACCTGAAAAAAGGGATAGTCCCATATTTGCTAGAGACGTGAGTGATGTTTGTAGCAAAGGCCTAGCTTTTAAAATAAGCTCTTTCTCCATTTCTAGGATTTCATTTCCTGTTCTAACAGGTTGGATTTTTAACTTGTTTATACATTATGAATTGTCTCTTGTTCGTTAATGTTGACCTCTAACTGCTGTGGGAAGTGGTTTAGATGGAATGGGTTTGGGGCTGAACCTGGCTGCTTTCCCAGTATGATGAAGATTCAGGAATTCAGAAGCTGAGTTTAGAAATTCTAAGGGATGAATGGCCCTTTGGTGTTAAGAAACCCAGTACAAACAACCTTGAAGTGGGAAGGATACACACTAAAAAATAAAAATAAAAGCACAAAGACAAATAATAGCCCTCCAGTGAACAATTTGAAAATGGTCCAAAATGATTATCATTCACATCTATTGGCTTCCTCTACCTCGCCCAGGAGCTCCAGTCTGGTGATTTCTTTGAATCTTCCATGTCCTAAACATACAGGGCTTGCTCTTCAATTCACACACGATGTAGAGTGCATCGTTTGCAAAGACCTGGGGATACAGAGAGAAATATAGTAAGCACTACTGTAAAGAATTTGATCCAAGCACATATATACAAAACAATTCAGTTGTATGGACTCTTTGAAATACAACAGTATACTCAAAGGACAGAGATATGTCCACCATGAGATCTTGAACCACAATCAGATGCCAGTCGTCCAAGTGCTAATCAACCAATGATGGCGTTATTTTTGGCATGATTCTCTTTGTTAGAGGCTGCTGTGTTCAGTGGTGTTCTGTTTCTTAGACACAGTCCCCTTAGAGAAAAACTTGAAATCAATGATAATGTGGTATTTATGTAACTCGGGTAAATTAACTAGAACACATGCTTCTAAGTAAGAACGTCCGGGTTAGAAAAGAAGCTCTTTTAGCTAAAATAAAGTGATACATCCACTGGGTTCTCGCCCAGCATCGGTTCTTTCTTGTACTCTACTCTTCCCTTTGATGTAGAATCAGACTGTGTTTTAAAAGAGATGTACCGATGTGTGATAAAAATTTATTTTTAAAACGGATTTAAACTGGGTCTTGGCTTAAAGAAGTTTGTTCAAGCTACGCTACTTTGAACTCTTAACTCCTATGTAGTACTGCGACTGTAAGCAGAGAGTTAGCTGAGCTTGGTGCAAGGAACCCAAATAGTTGTTAGATTACCTTAAATCAAAACCTGTGATAATTCATGTTGCAATTAGAGGACTTGGAAGTGAGTTCTTCTTTCCCCTTTTATGCTATAATGGCTTCAGTTTAAATTATGTTATTCAAAGGGTACTGAAGCTTTCATAAATTATTCATTTGCCGAGATTTAGCTATTTCAAGCCACATCCCCTGAAACAGAATGGGTTGAGTAAAATGGCTTCATTCTGCTGAAGCATTCATAAATATTCCTTGGCCTTCCACAACTAATTTGGGTGTCTTGCTTGTTTAAGGGACATTTATTTCCTGCTATAAGTTTACCTCATCTAACAGTGTTCCTTTCTTGAACAACTTGAGTGATGATCACAGTAAATTCATAACAGAGAGAAATTAAGACTCTAGGCATTTCAGCGACCTTGGCATCTCCCTGCCCAAGCCACTCTGTTCCTTAGCAGCTCTGATCTATGCCTTTCAAAAGCAGACACTGTTTCCTTTTATGTGTCTTGTCTTCTTCTAGGTGGACATCTGCAGTAATGGGCAGAGCCTCTGAGCTCCTCTGGCTCATCTGTTTTAGATGTTATAGTCAGAATGACCAGCCTTAGCAATATTTCTAATTTTGGTTATTTTCTGCATAAATTTTCCTTATATGGAACAACTTTCTTCATTATTGGACACAGATACTCATCTGGTAATCAATCATCTATAATAATGCTTTGGGAAAAAATCTCACAAAGAAAGAAAGTCTGTTTATAGTCACAGCTATAAGCGGGTCTAGAAAATTTATATCCTGCGTCTCTTTGAAAGATGAACACTCAGTGATTAAGATTAACATTATTTCTCAGCCTGGTGAGAGTGGTATGAGTGTGCCTGGGGCTCTTAGCACCTTGTTTCCAGGCTTTGTTGGGTTTCTAGTTCTGAGTCTCTAATCATTTTCTTTTCTCTCCCCTCCACCTCAGAGAGTCAGAGAGGGGGAGGGGAATGTTAGAGTGAGAGAGGGGGAGGGCAGTGTCAGAGAGAGAGGGGGAGGGCAGTGTTAGATTGAGCAGGAGGGCAGTGTTAGAGAGAAGGGGAGGGCAGTGTCAGAGAAAGGGGGAGGGCAGTGTTAGAGAAAAGGGGAGGGCAGTGTCAGAGAAAGGGGGGAGGGCAGTGTTAGAGAGAGGAGGGGGAGGCCAGTGTTGGCCATGTTTACTGAGAGGGAGGAGTGAGAATGGAGAGTAGTGGAATAACAGTGAAAAATTCTTGAGGGAGACAGAACAGGTGAAGATACTCCTTATATTCATAGAGGTAATTCTGATCATTCTTACTGTTGTTTCTACTGAGAAGAGACGAGACAGATTTTAGTACATGATTAGCTTTCAATTTACTCAATAAAATGAAACTTTAGACATGAACAAGTAGTATAAATTGTATATATTCTCAATCTAAAGTTAACCTAAAGGATTGATATCATGTTAGAGTTTAACCAAAGAGTAACAAAACCTAAATATTTAATTATTTAATATACATAATTATTTTCTAACTAGATTTCAATTTTTAAACAATTAATATTGGAAGTTCTACAACATAGGCTCTTAAAAGAATTCCTAGACAAGTCTCAAATTACCCTGAATTTACACATATTTACTTGAGTGTTAAGTCCTTGTGTCATGAATACAATATTTTACTATAAATACATGAGCAGTTAACACACACCATTTCCTGTACCTGAATGATAGTTAATGCACTGTATAGTATGTGTCGTGGTGTTATGCAGTAAGAATCCTTTCTGTCTTGGTCTCTATGAGAAAGGGGATCTTTTCATGAGCAAGACTAAATGCTCTGGGCTCTATCCTCATCATGGATAATAGAACTCATGTTTTTTTCAAAGGTTTCATTCGTTTATTTTTTTGAGACATAGGATCACATATCTCAGGCTGGCCTCAAACTCCCCATATCACTGAATGACCTTTAGATTCTGAACCTCCTGCCTCCACCACAAGATTACAGTACGATACCAGCATGGCTGAATCATACAGAGCTGGGGATTAAACCAAGCACTCTACCAACTGAGCTACATCCCCAGTCCGGAACTCACATGTCAGCAAGAGGATATACACTGAGCTGTTGCCTCAAGAGTCTCCAAATTGAGGGGAGGCTGAAAAGAAAAAGGATATTATTTCTCTCTCAGATGACCAAGTACAAGGTAGCTGGAGATGCCAGGGCAGGCAGCATGCTCTTCTCATTGAGACCATTCAAGGGTCTTAGATGGTGTGACAGCTTTGCCACCATCAGTGTGTGGCTTCTCTTTGTAGATGTCAGGTAGCTGCTTCTTCAAGTGTCCCATCTCCCAGAGATCAGGAGAAATGAAAGGCAGAATAAAAGCCTCTGTATTTGTGTGGCTATGACCCAGCAGTTTCTCCCATCACTTCCATTCACATGGCTCATCCAGATCTCACATAGCCTTATTTAATTATAAGCAAAGTTAGACACTGTAGTTTTCTATCTGTGAAGACTTTTGCCCTGAAACTGATGGCACCATCCATTCATCTTTTCTTTTCCACCATTGCCATATATATAAAATCTGTGAGTTCAGACAGATCAACTTCCAAATGATGTCCACTCTTGTCCATAATCCTAACAACCCTGCTCGGTGTCCCATGATAACCTCCTCCCTGGTCTGTGTGCTGCCTCTCTTGCTTCACTAAGTCACTCTCTGTTTAAGGCCCTGCTGGTCGTCTTTCCATTCCCATAAAACAAAATCCAAACTCTGCTGTGTGAGTCATTAAGTCCTGGTAAAGACCTGGCTCCCTACTCCACCTGGCTCTGCCCTGCATCCCACTTTCATCTATTCTATGTGTTCTGGCCTCTTGGCTGACACTTCTTTCCAGCTCACAGTGGTCCCTTCCTGCCTCAGGCACTCACACTCAGTATTATTTGTACTGGAAAACTGCAGGGGATCCTGCATGACCAGCTCACTTGTATCTCTTGGCACTAGACACAAATGTCATCTCTGCTGAGAACCTTTCCCAACTGCCCTTTCTAAGCACCAGGTCTTATTTTTCAGCTGCTCTCTGTGTCATCACCTTTGTATTTTCTTCAGAGCACTTAAGAAACTTTGAAAGAGCTGGGGGTGTCACAGTGATGGAGTATATTCGTGTAACATGTGGAGCCTCTGGGTTCCATTCCCAGCACTGAAAATAAAAACAAAACAAAAGCCAAAACTCTAGAGACACTTCTAAAGCCATTAATTAAAAAATATGTTATTTATTCATTTTCAAGCAGAGATACAGAGAGAGAGAGAGAGAGAGAGAGAGAGAGAGAGAGAGAGAGAGAGAGAGAGAGAGAGAGAGCACACCTGGGCCACTACCTTGTGGGTCTGGCTTATGTGGGTACTGGGGAATTGAACCCAGGGCCTTAGGCACTGGAGGCAAATTCCTTAACTGCTGAGCCATCTCTCCAGCCCAAGCCATTAATTTTTTAAAATCAGATTTTGTAATTTTTATATTTGTAATATATATATATATATATATATATATATATGAGACTGGGGATGCAGAGGGGGGCAATGAGGAATTGGGGATAACAACTCATTGTTGGCCCAATAAACAATGTAACTCATTATGGACAATTAAAACACAAAGAAACTATATATTAAGTCTCACATAATTTTATGTATTATAACGGTATGACAAATATTCCCATCTACCTTCCAAAAAAAAACACTTATTATCACTTTAATTTTGTTAGGAGTAACAGGTTTTTTTTCTTAAGGGAAATAGTTCCTTCAATGTTTATGGTAATGTTATGGGGAAAATTTGATTTTTGTACTTACTGATTGATTGGTTGTGTAACCTTAGAAGGGAGTCTTTCCCATGATTCTGGTACCAAAAAGGCACTCAACAAGTGTATGGAATGAGCAGCCATATGCATTGCCTGTCTCTCTCACATAATCTGGTGTCCATAATGGGAAAACCAGTTAAATGGCCCTCACATGGGCTTTTCTCTCAGAGCTTTATTTTGATGGGTATAGTACTTCTAAACCATGAGTTTGTTAACCTCTCCTGATGCTTGTTTTGAGGTTTTGTCATTCTCCTCTATAGTAGGTTGCTTCCCTAATTTATGTTCATGCCATAATATCCACACCCTGTGAGTATTACTTTAATTTGAAAAATTATTTTTGCAGATATAATGAAGTGAAGCATCTAGAGAAGAGAGAACCGTGGGTATTATTAGGGTGGTCCTTCAATCACATGACAGGAGTCCTGGAACCTCAGGAGAAGAGGGAGGCAGAGACTGGAGTTATGCAGCCACTTGCCAAAAAGTTACAAGGACAAGGCTTTTCTTTTTTTTCTTTAAAGATATTTAAAAAAAATTGATTAATTAATTAAGTTGCAAGCAGAGAGAGAAGAGAGAGACAGACAGAGAGAATGGGTGTGCCAGGGCCTCCAGCCTCTGCAAACAAATTCCAGGTGCATGTGCCACTTTGTGCATCTGTGTTTACATGGGCTCTGGGGAATTGAACTTGGGGCCTTAGGCATTGTAGGCAAGTGCCTTAACCACTAAGCATCTCTCTGGCCCTGGGACCAGGCTTTTCTTGATGCCTTTGAAGTGAGCCTAACTCTGAGACTATCTCAGCCTTTCAACTTCTCACATTGCAAGGGAATACATTTCTCTTGCTTTAAGCACCAGAATATCTTTTAGTATAAGTATGGCCTAAACATTGTAGGGTCCATGTTTATACTAAAAGGTAATTTGTTGTTGATCTGAACTTTTAATTTAAGTTTTGCCTCTTTAAAACACTTTTTTATTTATTTGCTTGCAAGTGGCAGGGGGAGGTGGGCATGCTAGATTCTCCAGCCACTGTAAACAAACTCCAGATGCATGCACTTTGTGCATCTGGCTTTATGTGGGCACTGGGGAAGTTGAACCCTGGCTTGGGCTAGCAGGTTTTGCAAGCCAGTGTTTTTAACCATTGAACCACCTCCCCAGCCCAAACCTATGCCTTTTTATTTGCTAAATCTGATCATTTTGCTTTAATCTCAAGATGACTTGAGATTGGGAGTTTGTATGTTGAATCTGTCATATGAGAACTTGCATGTGTGTAGTGTGGTGTATGCATGTGTAAGTGCTAGTGTGCCACACAGTAGGCTCACCTGAGGTGGCTGGAGGAGAAGGTTGGGTTTAACCCACCATTATTCACTGACTATTTTTTTGTGATGGATGGAGTCTTGTATTGATTCTGTAGTTTGTTTGCCATTTGTGAGCCCCAGTGCTTTTTCGGGGTTCTGTTCCCCACAGGACTGGTTATTATAGGTGTGTGTGTGTGTGTATGTGTGTGTGTGTGTGGCCATGCCCAGCTACTTACATGGGTTCTGGAGATACAAACCTGGGTGGTCTCAGGTCCCCTCGGGCTCTCATGCTTGTTCAGGAAGTCCATCTAACTATTGGTCATCTGTCTAGCTCTGGAATAGAATTAAAAAGAAAATATAAGCAAAAAGAAGGTGAAATTGGTGCCACAGGAGTTTTAAATATGCTACAAAATTCTAAAAATTTACCCAGAAAAGTAAGCCAAATTAAAAAAGATGTTTTACATCTGGAATTGTAAAAGATCTTTACACTTTAAATCTGGTCTAACACTATCTTAGAAGAGGCTAATTTGTTTCTTGTGACATACTTTTTAAAAAAGTCTCAAGGGAATTAAGAACACATTTGGGACTGCTTATTATTTCTACTATCAACACTCATTAGATTCAGCCTGGAAACAGGCAAATTAAAGCCCAGGAATTACAGAAAATAATAAAAAAAGAGCCTGAGAACGGCTTTCATGGAAGCTCATGAAAAGACAGTCTTCCCCAAGGGCCTGCAGGTGTTTTTGGAAACCATCGAGGCACCCACACAGGGATTTTGTTCCTTTGAAGGCCACAGGAGAAACTAACACCACCCTTGAGACCCAGGTCTGGTTCCCTTGTTTAAAGTAAAGTTTCCATTTTTAACGTGTGTAATCACCTTTTCCCCCCTTGTGAGTTTTTAAACACACGTATCATGCAGGCTATTAAATAAGTAATTAAATCAGTTGAACAAGCAAATGGAATGGAGGTGAGAGGGGGAGAGAGAAAGAAGAGAAGCAAAAGTAAAATCTGTGTGTTTATTTAATGAAAGACTAAATGAGTTGATGGATTTTATATGTCTCTTATAAATAAGACATCGTGTGTCCATGATGGGAAAAGTAGGTGAAAAGAAATGGATGCAGAGATGTTGCATTCTATGAGCTTTATTTATGACATGGTGAACCGGTAAAGTGCTTGCCCTGGAAACAATAGGTTCAGAGCCTCAGCTCTCATGCACATGCTGGGTCTAATGGTGCACCCTGTAATCCCAGCCCTGGAGAAGTGGAGCCAAGATGCTCAGGGCTTACTGGACAGCTAGTCTAGCCTAATAGGTGAGTCACAGGCTTAGGGAGAGTCATGGCTTCAGTGTATCACATTAAGGGAGAGTGATTGAAGAGACCCCAGTGCCAGCCTCTGAACTCCACCTGCACATACATACATATACACCCCCCAAACATGGGTACATATATGCATGCAAACACACATACACACACGCACATATACATACACATGCAAATAATACAACCTCTTCTCTGCCCTTTGGGTGAGGTAAATTCTATAGAGGTGAGGAGGCACAGAGGTAGCCCTGGACCACAGGTGTAAACTGGGGGAATGGGAAGGTGAAAGAGGCAGAGACTTCCCAAAGAAACCGTTAAAGGAGAAAAGTAATCATTTTTCCACCAAAGACTAACAATAGGGAGTCATTGATCAGTGCCAGAGGAAGTTTCTGGATGGTTTGGTATTCATTCATTAGCTTATCCCTCAATCATGTATTGACCACTTAGGAATTATGATAATGCTGATGCTTCTCCAAAGAAAAGTTTTGTCCTGATGTTAAAGTGTAGATTGTACATAGAGAGGAGGAAGACATATTACGAAAGAAGTACCATAAAGAGCAAGTGTTTTGGGGGATAGTGGGTGGGAGGGCTGTGGAAGCGGGTTATTGAAATCCCTGTAGGGTCCCCAGGTTAGACATCACTGATTTATTAGAGTGACCTGTTTTCTGAGATTAGATAGGTTTTAAAGGAACTAATGAAGACAGAATATTAAATAAAATAATAAATGGCTATATTTATGAAGCACTCCCCATATAATCTATATTTCCAAAGTGCTACCAACTCTACCCTTATGGGACAGCCACTGTGGATATGTAAGCGGGGCGATCTGGGGGTTACAATTTAGATAATGCCCAGCAAAAATTCCAATGCACCCCAAAATTTAAGGAGTACTCAAATTCTTGTCTACAAAGTTAAAGAATTAAAATCATAGACAGCAAGATATTAAGGTATAGTGGGAGACTATTATTTAAGGGAACATGGGGAGTTACAGAGTTCTCCAGCCACCAGTGTGGGGAGAACACATGCAGAGTTTAACAGAATTTATGCTGTTCAGCTAAACAAGCAGCAGGAAAAAAAAGATAACAGAGGGCTCCCATCATGAGGAAGAAGGTTCATGTGGGAAAATATCTGCAGCCGTCCCTCACCCCAGCCATTGGGGTGGGAGAAGGCCTTACCTTTCTAAGGCCTGGAGATTCAGAAGTCCTTCTGCTGGCCTGGCATGTGAGGAAGAGAGGGCAGATTCACTGTTCAGTCAGTATTTCCTGCCCTAGGTGGGCAGGGAGACAGGTGGTTGGTTCATACCTGACCAATCAGTTTTAGTGCCTAGGTTTGGGCTCTGACTTCCCACTCAAGGGGAGGGGTCTATGGAATTGCCTGACCCATCGCAGATATGTTCTGTGAATCCTTATGGTAACCTTATGGGATTAATGTCTCTTAAGTGGTTCTCATTTGTTTTGAGAGTCTTGTGTAGATCTGGATGGCCTTGAACTCACAATCTTCTGCTTAGCCTCCCAAGTGCTAGAATTAGAGGCAGGCATCACTATATCTTGCCGTGAGTGGGTTTTGTGCATTTTGCATAGATGAGAAATAATTAGCACACAGCCTATTAAGGCCATGTTAACTGTTATGAGGAGGTGCATCTCATTCTGGGACTTTTAATTCTAAAACAGTTTCCTTTGTTTCCCTGAGGGTTCCTTTGGGGAACATGGGGGGCAGGAGTATATATGGTTTTAAAATGTTAGTTTAGATTAAAACTGATTGGCAAGTAATAAGTTTGGAGGCAGGATGAGCAATTACCTGTTACTATAAACTAGGGAAGTGGAGGTTAGAAGTCATCTAGCAATGGACTGCATGTGGGGAGTGGAGAAGAGTCAAGGGTGACTTCTGGGTTTCTGGTTTGAATGTTGAACCTTATTCACTGAATAGAGAACACCTGGGGGGGGAGATTTTGGAGGGTGAAGTGAGACTATCACCTCTTGATTTAAAGAACTGAGGTCTCAGAATAGAATCCTGGGAATGTCAACACCAGGAAATCTCATTAGGTCTTGCCAGGTCCTGTAACTTCAATGGCCTCTTAGATTTTTCTACATTCTTTGTCATGTAGATTTTGGGAAAAGAAAGGCCCAGGATCTGGAAAATTTGAGCCACAAACACAGATGGGATCTTGGAGTAGAAATTAACCAAAGGACTAAGAACAGTCTAGTTGAATTTGAGGACTAAAGACTTTGGGGGACTTTTCTTAAGTCTAAAAATGTCCAATTACATTTTCAGTAATCAAAATAAATAGACTTTCTTTGCTCTAAAGAACGCTTGTTCATGTAACAGGTGCCTGGCTCCTTACTTACTTGGCTGTATGGAATAAGATGAAAGCAGAATCCAACATTGGCTTTACCTGGTAAAATTAAGATAAAGGATCAAATGTCTTTTGATGTACAAATAGAATATTCATTTTTGATTCATGTTCTTTGCAAATATGTTTTGAAAGATTTTCACACATTCATTGGATGAAGAACAATTCAAGCTTAGTCTTGTGTCTGTCTTTTTTTCTGTTTAAATACTTAACCCCTTCAGTGCCTTAACTTTGCTCTTGCGACTCATTTTTCTACTCATACTCAATTTTATAGTTTCAGGGCAGAAACTCAGGAGTATTATTAACATGATAATAATGTCAATGATACCAATAATCAGGAAAGGAAAGCAATAGGGTTCTCTCCCAATAATTGTCTGTCTACAGTGTTTAATTAGTGTCCAAATACTATGTTTCTAGCACGGCCATTTGTCTTTATGTAGGCAATTGTTTTAGTTCTGTACTGCAGTATAACAAATTACTCCCAAGTCTAGTGGTCCAAAAGAAGCAATGATCTGTTTTAAGAAGTGTTAGTGTCTCAGGAGAAGAACCTCTGTGTGGTATGGATGGTGTCCTTGTCACAGGTAGGCAGCTGTAAATCTGGTTGTCTTCTGTGATCTACCCTGAAAATCACATTCTATCATTCATGTGACATCAATTAGGCAAGTCTGCTCTGTGCACTGTGGGGTGCTAGACAAGGAAATAGGAGGCACAGCAGGGGTCACGATGGAAGTTAGCTTCCATGGTAATGAAAACTACTTTTTCTAATAGGCATTCTTCTGGAGAAGTGACATTATAAATCCATTAAGGTTGTCACTACCATCCTGACCTCTGTCAATCATTCTGCTGTAGAGGTCTGCCAAAGAATGATGAAATCACAGCCATATCTAGAACTATAGGGATTGTCAGTTAACATCACGTCAGCCATGAGAGCAATAGTGCACAGGAGTTTTCACTTAACATGGCCCGTGGTCTATATATAGGTCTCATTGTGACTCAGCCTTAATGAATGGGAGGAGCAGGTGAGGTTGGGGTTCAGAAAATTAATTAATGGATAGGTTTTTCTTTTTTTAGTAGCTGGAACTTGGAAAGGTACAAGTTGCACTTATTTAAGAATTTCTCCCCACGAGACCTTGTTTCATGGAAAACGATTCCTCCATCTCTTCCTAGTCTCCACAGCCCATGAAAAGCTGCCCTAGGAGAGGTATTCATGCATTAGGAGTTTTAGAACTTAAAAAAAAAACTTTCTTGTTTCCCTTCTTTCATTTTTGGGCCTCCAAAAATACCATTCCTTTTTGTTTTGAAAATGATTACATTCTAAGACAACACATGCCAAATTGTAAATTTGGAATTAGTGTAATTTGTGAGCTTCACAAGATGCCTTGTCGATGTCCTATTAGAGGTGAATGAGAATATGAAGCAGGTAAGGAGATTGAAAGAGGCTGTAGGATCCATCAGGGTAGACCTCACTGTATGGTCTCTCTCTGGCAACTCTGGTGGGCTATTACCCATCTCTGGACGGGACTTATACCATTCTGTAGATGCAAGGGTCTTACCAGACATCGGTCCATGTACAGGTATACTGCATTCTCCTCGATCCAGAGAAAGAAGCTCATATGGAAGTATGTGGGGAGCGATACTTCCTTGATGGCACAGCAGCCTTTGTGATGGATACTTTTGAAATTTAAGAAGGAACCCTGTATATCATCTTAGTGTACCTTTCTGTTCTGTCAAAGAACTTAAGTGTTAGTTACATTATAGAGCAATTTGGTTTGTCCACCTTAGGGATACATTTAAAAAAAAGAGAAGAAGTTTTAAATGGGTGATTTAGAGCGATGGCAGGTTTAACTAAATCACTGACACCTCTAGTGACTCCCTTCTACTGATTCTGCAGAGGAACAGACAAATTCCACTTAGCTTCAAATCTTTGCATAGAAATTCTTACCTGCTTTTATTGACAAAATAATACAAATTTGCCCCTTAAATTTTAATGGAAGCTTGACTCCTTCTTTCAAGTATTTATTGCCCTTTTGTAGTTAGGATTATTTTTTGTCTAAATAAAGTAAATATTTGTTTTGCAATTCTTAGAGAATATTGATAGTGCAAAAAAGTAGCAAGTAAAATTATTCCCATCTGTACCTGCAGGCAATTTGATCAATATCATATGTTATGTGAGGGCAGAAGAATCTTGATGTGAAGTTAATAATTACCCTTGATATTATACCTAGTGTCAGTTGTCTCTATAACATCAGATTGGCCATTTACTCAGTCTACAAACAAGGTGATGCTGATCAGAATAATGTAGGTGGTGCAGCAGTAACAAGAACCCCCAAATGTCATTGATTGGAGAAAACAAGGGTTTATATCTGGCTTAGCCACATGTTCTTCATAGGTCAGTTTGACATCAAATCCATCTCACCTTTCTCTAGTAGATGGAGTGACAGACTTACCTTTCTCTGAAACACTGCCTGTCTATCCCTCTGAAATAGGAGTCCATGAGCAGGCTTTTAAAGTTTCTTCTTGGAAATGTGTCCCTTCAGATCATGTTTCACTGTCTAGAGAAAATCACATGGCCAATTTGGACTTTGGAAACAGGGATATATAATTCTGATTCCTAGAGAGATGTGCAAGTGACCTGGATAATCTTATTATTCCTGAAATGGGGATGGATAATGTTGCAGTCAGCTTTCTAGTTGCTGCGCAGAAAGAACCCAAACAAAAGCGGCTTGTAGAGGAATGGGTTTATTTTGCTTACGGACTCGAGGGGAGATCCATTCTGGCAGGGAAAACGATGGCATGAGCAGAGGGCTGGACATCACCTCTGCCACAGCGCTGCAAACAGCGGCAGGAAGGTGTGCCAAATACTGGCAAGGGGAAGCTGGCTTATAACCCCCATAAGCCCACCCCCAACAACACAGCTCTAATGAGGTTCTAATTCCCAAATTGCCATCAGCTGAGGATAGATCTATCAGAACACATTCAATTGTTTGTGGGGGACACCTGTATCAAACCATGACAGTCCGCCCCTGGCCCCCACAAACTAATAATCATTCAAGATATAAACACAACATGTTCAACTCAACTCTTAAGTCCCCGCAGCTTTCAACTGAGCCATAATACCAAAAATAAACCCATAATGGCACAGAACATTCACAATGCAAAACACGAGGCACAGCAAAAACAGATTGACCAATACAAGATTTAAAACAAACAGGGCACCATCAATCTCTAACTCCAAGCTCAATGATTCTTAACCAATAACACAAGT
>PVHP010004691.1:0-69517 GCA_004024765.1 Zapus hudsonius | reverse complement strand
GAGAGAGAGAGAGAGAGAGAGAGAGAGAGAGAGAGAGAGAATATCTGTGGGCACACTAGGGCTTCCTGCCACTGCAAACAAACTTCCGAGATGTGTCACTTAGTGCACCTGGCTTTACATGGGTACTGGCTAATTGAACCCTGGGCCATCAGGCTTTGCAAGCAAGCACCTTTAACTGTTGACCTATCTTTCCAGTCCTACTTCTTTTTTTTTTGCTTCTTTTTTTTTGAAGCAAGGTCTCATCCCCTGCAGGATGACCTTGAACTCTTGATCCTCCTGCCTCCATCTCCCAAGTGCTGGGATTACAAGCATACACCAGAAGTTGGCTTCTTTATTTCTAGAAAACAAGCAAACAAACAAAATCCATCTTATGTTTAGTTTATTTTTTTAAAAAAAATTATTTGCAAGCAGAGAGAGAGAGAGAGAGAGAGAGAGAGAGAGAGAGAGAGAGAGAGAGAGCGCTCAGAGAGACAGAGAGCATGGGTATGCCAGTGCCTCCAGCCACTATAAACAAGCTCCAGATGCATGCACCGCTTTTGTATCTGGTTTACGTGGGTACTGGTGAATTGAATTCAGGTCAATAGGCTTTTGCAGGCAAGTGCCTTAACCTCTGAGCCATCTCTCCAGCCCAGTTTATTGCATTTTGCCTCTTATGAATTTTAGGGTCAGTTAGTTAAGTTAGTTCCCTTACCAAAACTACCACCATAGCACTCCAATTCTCTGGGTAGACTTGGAAACTTAAGGAAACAACCATTCTTATGTCTGCTTGGCTAGTAGAATAAAGAATAAATTGGCATTTTTACTATTTCCTGCTTTCTGATCTTTAAATAATCATGACTTTTTTTTTCCCCAGAGCTGTCATTTTGTTCAATATTTCATTGATAGGTAATTGAAACATATACCATGTAGATTTTTGGTTGATGATGTGAAAATTTGATGCTTTGGAGTAATTGAAGATGCATGTCTTAGACTTTTTGATATTAAAAAGTAAATACTTAATAGAATTTATTCATTTATAGACTAACGACTAGTTACTCTGCTTGACTTTGGTGATCTATTGTTTAACAAAGTTCAAAGTTCTTGGCCTCCTGAGATTAGTGATTAGACCATTTACATTGAATAAGTAATTAGAAATATGTTATGAAGCATAAAGTCTGATAGGACATCATGTTAAAGCTGAGTTGAAAGATGTGTAAGATTTAATATGTGTGCAGTAGAAAAATAAAATGTTTCTTTTTATGCATTTATTTCCAAAGCTTGGGTTTTGGCATCACCCTTAGGTAATTTAGTGAGTTTCATATACATATTTTAAAACTTTTCTTATACATTTTTATAACTAGCATGGGAGTAAACAGGCTTATTAAATATTTTTATGTATTCTTTTGGTCAAGTATCAAAAGATAATGAGATTAATTATTATTTGCAGTGCTCTTAACATGCTAAGCTTATACTTTATTATTGATCTATACCCCCATCTCTTGAGATTAATTTTTAAAAATATTTTATCTATTCATTTTCAAGCAGAGAGAGAGAGAGTGCACCAGGGCTACCACCTTGTGGGTCTGGCCCATGTGGGTCCTGGGGAACTGAACCCGGGGCCCTAGGCACTGGAGGCAAGTGCCTTAACCGCTGAGCCAACTCTCCAGCCCGAGATTAAATTTTTAAGAATGTTTTTACTTATTTATTAGAGAGAATGAGAGTACAGGAATGCCATTGTCTCCTGTCTCTGCAAATGAACTCCAGACACATGTGCCTATTTGTGCATTTGGCTTTAGTCCTGTACTGGGGACTTGAACCTAGGCCATTAAGCTTTGCAAGAAAGCACTTTAAGTGCTTAGCATCTCTCCATCCTGAGATTAATTTGTTTATTTGTTTGTTTTTTGAGGTAGGCTCTCACTTTAGTCCAGGCTGACCTGGAATTTACTATACAGTTTCAGGGTGGCCTTGAATTCACAGCAAACCACCTACCTCTGCCTCCTGAGTGCTGGGATTAAAGGCATGCACCACTACACCTGGTTTATAATGAATTTTATTTGCCTTTATTTTTTAATTTTCTTAAGGTAAAACATTTAGGATCTTATTATCTTTTACCATATTCAGTATGTTCTCCATATTGTGAATGGAAGTGAGATATACTTTTTGTATATTTTAACACTATGGAGGATACGACATGTGTTAGGTGTCCCTTGAATTAGTATTTTTACATTAATACTTCCAATCCAATCTGTTTGCTGGGATTAAAGGCGTGCGCCACCACACCCGGCTTTTTTTTTTTTTTTGAGTTAGGGTTTCACTCTAGCTCAGGCTGGCCTGGAACTCACTCTGTAGTTCAAACTCATAGCAATCCTCTTACCTCTTTATCCCAAGTGCTGGGATTAATGGTGTGCACCATCATGCCCAGCAAAAAAAGATTGATGGGAAAGACACACTTCTTTTTTTAAAGTAAGTTTAGTGTGTTCATTTATTTTGACAGAGGGACTCGTTCTAGTCCAGGCTGACCTGGAAGCTCACACTGTAACTCCAGTCCTCGAACTCTCAATGATCCTCCTATCTCAGCCTCCTGAGTACAAGTGCTGGGATTAGTGACATGCTCTATCACTCTTAAGAGTAAAAAGTAGTTTAATAAAGCTGGGTGTGGTTAATCCCAGCACTCAGGAGGCAGAGGTAGGAGGATTTGCTGTGAGTTCAAGGCCACTCTGAGACTATATGAATAGTGAATTCCAGGTCAGTCTGGGCTAGAGTGAGACCTTACCAAAAAAAAAAAAAAAAAAAAAAAAAGTAGTTTAATATTTTAGAGAAAAGTTGTCTCTACAAGTAATATATACTAATAGACAAGATCATGGTTTTTAAAATACATTTTAATGTGGCTTTTTCTTTTTACAGCATTAAAATATCCAACTTTCCATAATGTTTGGTGGGTATGAGACTGTAGAAGCATATGAAGATGAGCTTTATCGTGAGGAGTCATCTAGTGAACTGAGTGTTGATAGTGAGGTGGAATTTCAACTCTACAGCCAAGTTCATTATTCCCAAAATCTTGGTAATGATATCAGGGAGGAAGAACATGAAGAAAAGAACTGTGGAGATTCTGAAACATCAAGTAGTAAACCAAATCAGAACTTGATTATCCTTTCAGATAGTGAGGTCATTCAGCTATCAGATGAGTCAGAGGTCATCACCTTGTCTGATGAAGATAGTATTTATAGGTGTAAAAGAAAAAATCCTAACGTTCAAGCACAAGCAAACAACAAAGGTCCTTCTGCTGCTTCTCATTCTAATGAATTGGCTAAGAAATGCAAGAGGGATAATGAGAAGTCTGAGCCTGAAGAAGGAATAAGTGTGGGCCGAGAAGTCATGATTATAGAGGTCAGTTCCGATGAAGAGGAAGAAAGCACCATTTCAGAAAGCGAAAATGTGGAAAGTTGGATGCTACTGGGATGTGAAGTAGATGATAAAGATGATGATATCCTTCTGAACCTCGTGGGATGTGAGCACTCTGTTACTGAAGGTTAGTATCGTATTGGCTATTTTGAAAAGTACTACCATCTTTATTATTATTATTATTATTATTATTTGTTTTTGAGGTAGGGTCTGTCTCTAGCCCAAGCTGACCTGGAATTCACTATGTAGTCAGAGGATGGCCTCGAACTCACAGCAATCCTCCTACCTACCTCTGCCTCCCGAGTGCTGGGATTAAAGGCATTCATTACCATGCCCAGAAAGTAGTATCATCTTTAATAAAGAAGACTACTATTCCTAGACAAAAGACCAGTAGGGTCTGATTCATTTAATTTCTCACTTTTTGGTCTTATGTCTGAGCATCAGAGAGTATCTATCAAAGTATCAGAGTATCAAAACAATGCTGCTATAAGTAAATTCATGGCAGTTTCTTCAGGTTTGGCTAGAGCCAGTTGTGAACCTGAAATCTTAGTTCCCTCCTTTCTCTTTGATGCCACAGGTGAGTATTGTGTGTACCTTTGACATTGATTGGCCTTATGATCCTGTTTGGCCAACTCTGTTGGAACTGGCTCTTCCTAAGTGGTTTGCTTACCCAGAAATTAGCTAGAGAGCAAGCATGAGGAATGCTAGTCACAAAGAAGATATGGAATTAGTATTTCAGAAACATCACAGCTAGTGAGACAGGAAAATACATTCTTTTTTTATTTTTTTGGTTTTTTTGAGGTAGGGTCTAACCCAGGCTCACCTGGAATTCACTATGTAGTCTCAGGGTGGCCTTGAACTCATGGTGATCCTCCTACCTCTGCTTCCGAGTGCTGGGATTAAAGGTGTGCGCCACCACGCCCGGCTAGACAGGAAAACTTAAAAAGCTGAAATTCCAGAGTTGATTGTAGGAGGAAATACAATTACTATGAGCCACATTTTAAAAAACTTGTAATAATAATTTTCATCCATGTGCATAATGTATTTTGACCATAATCTGCTACCTTCTTTGTTACTCCTCTGTCCCCTTCCTTCCACTGAACCTCTTCTTTCCAACTAGTCCCTCTTTTACTTTGGTGTCTTTTTTGTTTGCCTTACTCCACCATCCGTGATGGAATATTGATGGGCCCAGTATTGTACAGGTCTTAGGCAGATAACCGCAGTCACTGTGAGGGCATGAGTGCAATGGCTAGTTCATGTTTATAAGATAGCCTTTCCAAGTACTCCATCACATTCTCCGACTCTTAGATTCTTTCCACTTCCTTTTCTGCAATGTTCCTTGTGCCTGGGATGGAATAATGGAGATGTCGTATTTTTTTAAACATCTTTATTGTCAATAATTGGATACATTGTATGAGCAAATCTTGCGGTGGTACCCCCATTTCCCTCCTCCCTGTCCCCAACAGCACTGAGCACTTGACAGCCACTAATTCTCAGCACTTTGACAAGTTTTCCAAAAAATATTTTATTTTTATTTATTTGTAAACAGAGAGATACAGAAAGAGAGAGCACAGGAGAGGGATTATAAGTATGGGATTGCTAGGGACTTAAGCCACTGCATATAAACTCCAGATGCATGAGCCACTCTGTACATCTGGCTCACATGAGTACTGGGGAATTGAACTCAGGTCATTAGGCACTGGAGGTCATTAGGATTTGCTAGTATGGAGTAAAGTGGCATAAACCAAATGATCCTGAGCTTGGGACCCAACCAGAGTTAGGGCTAGTTAGTATTTGAATGGGAGAAACCCAACAATACAGGATTATGCATAACATTATAGAAGGTCCCAAATAAATAAATATTTGGTCTATTTTTTGAAATGTTTTTCCCTGAGACCATATATAGTTTCATTAATCACTTCTTATTTATGATGCTAAACTGGCATCTCTTTATTTTCTTGAATTCAAGTTGTCTATGTGTATACACCTTGCTAAATATTTCTGTTTGAGTATCTTACTGCTGTTTCAGATTTAAAATACCACTGACAAGAAAGTTTGTTATTTTTCTTCTGAAACAGGCTTAAGAGTCTGTGGAGATGGTGATGCTTATGATAGAGTATAGGTAGCTTGTGAAAACAAACTAGGTGCTGACTTAAGAGAACTTGAAATTGAGTCATGCCTGTGGTAAAGGATGGTGATGAGAAAGTAGAGAGGTAACTGATGATATGTATCTAAAGAGGAAGTAGCATGATAATAGATAGGATAGATAGCATTGGAGTGGGAATATAGTGTGAGGTCATGGTGATCTTTCTCCTTTTGGATGATGAGGGAAGCCATGGAGATAAGTTTTTTGTAAAAGAGAGTTAACTAACTACTTGGCATTGTTGGCAATGGCAAATTTCATTAGTTAGAAAAGGCATGAGGAGGAGGTTCGTTAGAATTATATTGTGTGAGTGTTGGGTTGTGGAAAGGAAGGCTAACTAGAGTTTAGGAACCCTTAAAGATGAATAATTAGGACTGAAGAGATGGCTCAGTGGTTAAAGGCCCTTTCTTGCAAAGTCTGACACCTGGGTTTGATTCCCTAGTACCCATGTAAAGCCAGATGCACAGAGTGGTGCATGCATCTGGAGTTATTTGCTGTGGCAAGAGGCCCTGACACACCCATACTCTCTCTTGATCTGTTTGCCTCTTTCTTTCTGTCTCTAAATAAATAAATAAAACATTTATTTATTTTTAAAAATGAATAATTAAAATACAGATTAGCCTAAGAAGCGAATGCTTTATTTAAAAAATATTTTCATTGATTTATTTGCAAGCAGAGAGAGACAGAGAAGAAAGAGCCAGTTCAGATCCTCAAGTTTGCACCGAAAGTGCTTTACCCATTGAGCTATCTCCCCAGCCCCCCTCCCTAAAATGTTTTTGAAAACATTTCTTTAGTAACCAATTTGATTTTTGTATAAGATCGACTAAAATCATTAGAAACTGCTCAATAGGAACTACCATGATGTGTGTCTATTGAACTGATGACTTCATGTAGTTGTCTTTTTTTAAAAGAACACAAAACAAACAAACAAAAACGTAAATTGTTTTTGATTGTCTCTAGTATGGTACTTTCCTTAAATACATTTCATTTGATCTGGTGACAGTGTATGATGTACTAGCATATGACAGTGTAATTCTAAAAATCCAACAATATGCAAGGTATTGGGATTCAAGAATTGCCATGCATTTAGAAAACCTAAAATGCACAGCAATATAGAAAGCTCACAAATGTCAGATTTAAATATATTTCTACAGATACAAGAGATATGTCAAGCACAATACATAATAATTCCAGATGAATGCAATAATATATTTTTTAAACTTTGCTAGCTGGGAGTGGTGGTGCATACTTATAATCCCAGTACTTGAAGCAAAGGCTCGCCAGGAGGAACTCAAGTTCAAACACAGCTTGGTCTGTATAGTGAGACCTTATCTCAAAAACAAACAAAAATTGATGTGGGTAGGCAAAGACTAAATTGGGTTGGATTTGGCTAATGCCTCTAATCCTAGCACTGGGTTGCCTGAGGTAGGAATTTGAGGCCAGCCTAGGTTAGATTGAGTTCCAGGTCTTCCTGGGCTAGATTGAGACCTTACCACAAAAAGAGAGAGAGAGACAGAGACTGAATTGAAAGTATGTATGCTATCATTAATGTCTATATGTGGTTAGATATGATTAAACACTTTAACAGTAATCTTTTTACTAGCCTCCTTAGCCTAAATGAGAAAGGACATTTATGCATTTATGTTCTGTATATGTTCAGAATGTTGTTGGAAAATTTCTTGGTTATGAACTTGTTTTTTGTCTGTTTCTTATTTCTATATCACCCATTTCTTTTCCTTGAAAACATAATTGAATATCTTTTTCCTTTTTCTGGAAGATAGATTCAGTGGACCATGTATTACAAGACTCATTTGGGCCAGGTACAATAAGTTAGTTAAAGGACACTACCAACTGCCTAAAGAATATTTTATGCAGGGCTATTTAGAATAGAATACTTTTAAAAATATAGCTTTGACTCATCTTAATGTTTTGTTCTTCTGTACAGTCTCAACATTGGGAAGGATCCTGTTATTTTAGTTTAGAAACATTAATAAATTAAGCTTTACTTTCAGTAATTCTTGAAATCTTTAAGGTGGGATTTTCTTCCTTTTTGCATTTATCAACTTGATTTCAATAGTTATATGATAATCAATAATAATTACAATATGCTAGACCTAAAAAATCATAAGAATGGATTGCATTTAACATTAATTAATGTGTAGTGTTATAATTAAAAAGTAGCCATATGCTAGAGTTCCAGTGAGCAGACATCAAGGAGCTCCCTCCCTGATGTGCTCAGCTTTTGTAAGCCTGGACCACACAATTCTAAAGCTGCTTTTAAACCTTGTTTCTAGTTGCATCATGTCACCTTACACTTAACTATTGTAAGGGCATCTTTTTTATTTAATTTCTAATTAGCATAATGACTTGAGCTGTTATTCACTGTTCCATGGTGAAGTTGTCATAGGAAGAGAAGAAATAAAAATGTTCAATTTCAACTTTACTTGTGAATGGAGTGAAGTTTAAAAGCCTTTTATGGCTCTTGTTCAGCAGACTGAAAATCTTATTAGAAACCCACAAAACGCTAAGGCAGCTTTAGGTTGGATTTTGGAATGTTGATATTGCCATGTCACTAATTTTCTGTGATTTCACTGTAGATCAGCAACTTAGGTATGCAGTCTTCCAATTCAGTTTATGACTTTTAATCTAAATTCATTTATAGGTTTTTCAACAATTTTATTACCTAAGAAAGAATTAAATTTTACTTTTTCAAAACATTTGTTTTTAGTAACTGATTTGATTTTCCTATAAGATGGACTAAAATCACTAGAAACTACTTAATAGAAAACTACCATGATATGTATTATTGAACTGATGACTTAGTATAGTTGTCATTAAAATGTTACCTTAAATTTACTTTTTTTTTTTAATGGAGAAGCATAAAACTCGTTAGGCAGTGTTTTCATTCTTGTCAGGGGAACTTGAATCCTGATGTGTTTGTGGGTAGAGTGTTTAAATGTAATTTTCATATAACTGTCCACTATAAAAATTATTACATATAATGATTATTTGTATATGGATATTTTGTCTATGGATATTAAGTGTCACTTATAGGTAATATATTTGTATGGCTAAAGATAACTTTCATATGATTGACACATGATTAGATTATGAAACTTTTCTCAAAAGAAATACAGAAGAACATTTAATCCTTTTTTTCCCCCAGGAACATAAAGGTTCTTCAGATAATTCTTTTGTCTGAAGATCTTATTTTTTTGACTTTACTAAATTTCTGTTTAATTTCTAAGTAATTTATTTTTAAATGCTCCTTAGTGGTTAATATTTACTAATGAAGTGATAGATATTTTTGAGTTTTAAGATTTTTTGTTTTATTGTTTATCTTTGTTTTAAATCTCAAATATTGTTGTAGTTAAGGTTTTTGGCTTTATGAGTTACTTTCCTAATTGTTGTCAGCTCTGTTAATAATGAAGACAAATATTTTAGTTGAGGTTTATCATGATTAAGGTCTTATTTTTTTTTTTAATGTATAGATATACTTCAGAGAGTATCTAAAGGAATACATTTGACTTGCTTTTTCATCTGAGTCTTGATCCAGTAGCATTTGCTCTGGTATCCCTAGATAGAATTTGAAGAATAAAATTTTCTTTTTTAATACTGATTCAAAATATAAATGAACAGTATATTATTTTAAAGTGAATCTCATTTTGCTAAATATGTAACTTTGATTTTTATGACAAATACATTAGAATTTCAGCTTTTCTCATAGGTTTACAAATGAGTTTACTATTCTTATTCCTGTCTTTTGCAAACACAGTTTAAGGAAAGACAGCATAAATCCTTGATGCTAAAAAAAAATCATTTGTATTCTCCCTTTTCTTTACTTGAATTGTTATGACTGTCCCAAGTTGAAATAATATCTGCTAAGTAGCTTTAAAGCTACTTATTAAGGATGTTTTTATTGGCAGTTCCCCTGAAGTGAGGTCACATTTGATTTTACTTTGTAAAAGTGACAGAATTCTCTGTTTACTCTAGGTAGGAAAGTTCCACCTCTAGAAAAATTTTCAATACTCTTTCCGTATTTCTAGTTAATGAGAAATTCTAAAGATGTGGGAAATAGTCTGGTTGTGGTTGATAAATGAGATTGCTGAAGTAATACAAATTATGCTTTAAAATGTCCGATGAAGAATTGAGGAACATGAAGGAAAGAGGTTTTATTTGACGAGGTGAAGTGCATTCATCCTGGAACGTAGTCCTTATATTACAGTAGCCATTGTTTTTTGTGTTAACTGATCTGGTTTAAACATGATTAATTTTGGTCAATTTTTTTTAAGAAATAGTATTATTCTTCACATCTAGGTGGTTTTTCATTGTCAGTAAAATTCCTAAATTCTAGTAAGAACTTCAAAGATTCCCTCAATTCCATATAATTGTTTTGTTCATCACACTGTCTATTCCATCTCTTCTGGTTTGCTTTAGGAGTGGTGTGATTTGTAGGAGAATAAGTATGACTTAAACATTGCTGTATTGAAGTGCTGCCTAATAATCATTTAAACCCGGCATTATTGGTTTTTATATATGTAAAATACTTAAAGAGGTGTGTAATATCCAATTTAAATGTTTTTGAATCTATAAGTGACTGGTAAAAATCTACCAGGTACTAGGTTGTGGAATATTTCTGTTAATACCATAACTTTTAGGTTGTATTTGTGCCCATTTTTTTCTATTTGAAATGTTATAGTTTGGAAAATTACCATTATTAGATGTAACAGAAGCAGTGTTATGGTAGAACTGCTGGTCATCATTTTTTCAAGCAGTGTTAGTTTAACTTTGTGGGGTAGAGGCGTTGTGCTGCCACTAGGGTAACAAAAGCAGCGAGTCTTTTCTTCAGTTTATTAAATGTTTTTATTCCCTTTAAAATTATTTAAACACACACAGACATCGGTTTGTGAAACAAATTTCTGAAGCAGTATTAAGCAATGAGAATCCTTTCCTTTTACGTATATCACCTATAGATGTGTATTTTAATTAAAAGGGAAAACAGCCTTTATAATGTCGATAGTTATAAAAGTTAAGAAAACCAATAAAGTTTGTTTAGAAATCTCAAGATCTTTAGAAGCATACCTGCAACCTCAGCCATCCCTTTTTAATCTATACAGATTTTCCTATTGTGGCCGTTTGCTCTAATTTAAATTTCTCATGGCTTTGGGTTGCAGACTTGGTTTTCTGCAAGAGTGCCCATGCTTACATGGTCATATATTCTGGGTGACTTTTCCAGTTTTTTCTTTTGTTATTTTGTTGATTGCTGAAAGAATAGAAGATTTTTAAAAAACCTAAAACTTATTTCTTTGTTTAGATCCTTTTTCTGTATCCCATCTTTTTGGATTTATTTTGTTTTGCATATTGGGAAGTATTATTATTGTGTGGTATTTAGATCCATGGGGACTAACAGGGAAAAACTATAACAGCAATCTAATTCTTATGCTAGTTAGAATCTTAAAAGATAAGTTTGCTTTATGCATGAAATTGATGGAAAGTTATTAATTCTGAAAATTTCTACTCATTGCCATTTTACTGATAGGATGAAAATATTATAGTTGAATCAAGTTAATAGTAATTAGCAGTAAATAATACTGTTATGAAATTATAATTTAAATATTGTGTACTAAAAGGTATAATTATGAAATCCATTGTAATCTGACGTGCAGTTGCTTTTAAACTGAACTTTTGCTCTCCATGGAATATATTCATATAGACATATGAATATATATTTGACCAGGGACATGACATTTTTACCTTGATCATATCTTTTTACAAATTTCCCTTTCTTTTATGAAACTTACATATTTTTCCTCAAATGCTAAGAATTTTGCTTTATGAAACCCAAGTTCATGCTGCTGAATGTTAAGTAAGTCCTTACAGAAATTCTGTGGTAATTTAAATATTGAGTAATTATTGTTAAAAGGGAAAAATAGAGGACTCTAGTCCCAGTTGCTCTCCAAAATATTTTCAATTAAATGTATATAAAAGACTTTAGAGTAACAAATTAGTGTGATTAAAATTACTACTGTCTTACAGTTTTTGAGAGCTGTATGATACAGTAACAGATTCCCTTAATTGTTATACTCATTTGATGAATATAAAATAATACGATCGTTTTTTACCATTTAAAATATTTTAATAATTTTCCTAACTTAGGGCAGGAAAAATTATGCTGTGGTATACTACTAGTTAATAGTCTGAAAAAATTTGTAATGTTAATAAATAGTAGTGAAAAGGGTAATTTTGCTAATTTATCACTTTAGGAATTTTTATTTAATTGATTACACATTATGGTAGTGAAGTATCTAAAATGATCTTTATGGATATGGGTAATTTGGTAATTGGTATGAGGATCAATCATCCTTTCTATATCTGTTAATTATAGGTTTTTTTTTCTTAAATGATAGATTTTAGTGTTCTTAAAGTTGAATTATAGAATTTGTGATTACCAAGAAACAATCAGCATATTTTTGTTTTCTTACTTTTATTGTTTCTCACATACAATTTTGATTTCACATTCATATTTTGATTTGTATGAAATGATTTCTTAAGAAATGATTTCTTTTAAAATCAGTGAGTTTCAAAATAAAAATTGTATCTTTATATCTTAAGTAGCTGTTGATTGTTCAGAGCAATTAAAATAATCTATTCCTTGACCATAATATATGGTCTTTGTAAGTTTGTGAAATTATTCTAATTCAAATCAGTATTTTTAAAGGTATTTATTAGCTTATCTTTGCTGCTCATATGTAAATATTGAGAAAACAACGATAACTAAAATATATTTCTAATGTGCTTGCCAACACATAAAACCAGGATATATACTCTGTGCTGTGAAAAGTGAGGCAACTAAAAATATGCAGCTTTAAAAATACAAAAAAAATTCCCTTTTTATATTTTATTTGCTAATGTTCATGTAAAATGATTATTGTTTTTTTAAAGCTTATAGCACAGATTTTATTGTTTTTGGCCCTATTAGGAACACTATAGTTTGTTAAGTTAACTTGAAAGTTGACTGCTTTTATTCTGTTAAAAAAAAACTTAACAAGCAGTTGCTGGACAACTGTTTTAAAGGTTATAATTGCTTGATGCCTTTTCCAGTTTTTATTTGCAATTCTTTTTTCTTTTGACAGTTTGGAGAACCTTTTGAAACTGAGTAACTAAATATGTATAGTAGCTGTTTAAGTATAATGTAAATATTTTTATTTATGATGTATATTTTTAGGCCAGAAAATGGTGTGAAGGTAAGCCATTGAGGTCAAACTATCTTTTTTGTGGAAACTGATTAGCTGTAGTTTTCTGTTCAAAAACTAGACTCAGAGTTAGACTTTAAATTGTGCTAGATGGGTTTGCAATCTTTATTGCTTTGTATTTTTGTTTCAATGAGTATTGGCGTTTTCTGAAATAAAATATTAAAAATAACATTCTGTGAAAAGAGAAAATAAAGAGAATAGGATAAGAATTGAGGGAAAAGAAAACATCCCTCCTAAAGTTTCTACCTGACAGGTGGAGAGACCTATACCATTATAGATTTTCAAAGAATAAGAATGCCTAAACGTTTAAAAAAATGTTTTGAGTTTAATATATTTTATAAGGTTTCCTCTCGCTTTTATTCTAAATTAATGTAAGCTTTTAAAAGTTAATAAAACATTGCCTTGAAATTAATCACTACTATTAAGTTGTTTCATTAAATAATATTTCTTTGATTTTATTAATATGAAAAGTTACAATTATACAAGGTCTATAAGTGCCAAAATTGAATTATAAAAATTCATTTTGATATTTTGCTATAGACATCTTATAATTCTTGAATGCCTTGATATGTAAACATTTGTCTCTTAAGTGTTGTACTTATTTATTGGTTTTCAATATTCAAAAAGTTTTTAATTTTAAATATTGAAGTAATTTGGAGCCACCCATTTTTTTAAGTGCAATAACTAGAAGCAAATATACAGGTTGCTATTGATTGGCTTTTAATTTTTAAAAAATATATTCTTTAAATTTAAATTAAATTTAAATATTCTTTAACTTTAAATTTTTATTGATTATACTCTGTGAAATAGGAATAAAACCTAGATTTTCCCCCTCAAGATATATGCTTAATTAACAGTATTAATACTAGAAGTAGGAACTTTGTCAAGGGTAGCACATTTATATCTAAAGATATTTGGAATAAGTAGAGAGGAAGTTGTGAGCTGTAGAGATCCTCTTTGTTGGAAGATAAATTTGAAAAGGGATGAAAAGGAAAAATTATTTTTTAAAAGCAGATTTGTATCATCGTGGCACTAATTATTTCATGGTTCGTGGAACAAAAATTTAGAAAGTATATTTCAGTTCATTAGGCAGATAAAAATGTTTTAAGATAAATATAAAAATACATGTGTGATGCTATTTATAGCTTAGTGGTTTATCGGGTTGTCTTAATTTTGGTCTTTTGTAAATTTGGATATATTCCTTCTTTTGGCTTAAAATTTCTTTCAAATAACATATTGATTGGATAAATTCTCATAGTTCCAATTGCATTCTATCCATCTAAGACGTCTTATGAGCTGGCTGTGTCTTCTCATTCTTTTTTTTTGTGTGTGTGTGTTTTTATAAGATACGGACAAGTCTAAAGTAAGAGCTACTATATATTACAGTGTATATGACTGTTTCTAATTTGACCTGTTACTGTAAAGAAGGCTAACAAGTATGTATGACTAGCCCACCCCTTCTCAGCAGTTGCAAACAGGCCTCAGAAGACTCAAAGGAATTCTTTTAACGCCTAGCAGGGCCACGGGGTCAATGTCAGATTTAGTCATGCTGTTATTTTAGCCCAGTGGTCCAGAGAGATGACTGAAAAGTGAGTCTTTTATTTCTTTTTTTGTGTGGTTATTAACAGGATTAAATGTAAGCCATTGTGTACTTAGTACCAATTAGTTTCTCATCTGAGAGGTTCATTATGATTTTTTGTCAGCCTGATTCTTGTAATATTTGTTTCATTGTTTGATTAGTTAAGGGGCTGAATGAACCTAAGAAAAGTTTTATAGCCGTGCTCTGAAATTCATTGAGAATTATTTTATTGAGAATTTTAATAAGCAGCCAACTTTTCAGATATGTAGATCTACATTAAAAATGGATTTATTGAAATCTGACATGAAAATAAGGAAGTTAAGTAAATTATTTTAAAATTTCTTTTTGTGTACACTTTTTATTTCCATTTGTATTTCTTTTAGTCTTAAAAAGGGCTACTTTTATTCATCCAATAATATCTTTATGTTTTTAGAAGCCTAGTTCAGATTCTTAAGCATATTTCTTGAAATTCTGTTTACTTTTTTCTCTTGACTGTGTAATTGGTTAGGTTGGTTAGGTGGAGCATAAATGAAAAGGCTCCAAAATTTAAAAACCTGTTTTTACTCTGAGACATTAAAAGCACAATATAAGTATTCTAGAATAAAGATAAGTTTTGTGAGTTCAGAAAAGAGAAGCACGTCCAACTTTTTAATTGCTTATTAAGTTGATGGTTGCACTTTGACTTTTATTAAAATTAATGCTTTATTGAGTAACATTTCTCATTTATCTTATTAGGATATTTTAGTAAAATTTGGATAAAAATTGTTCTTATAAATTGAATTAGAGGGCTGGGAAGCAGTTAAAGGCACTTGCTTACAAAGCCTGCCGGCCTGGGATCAATTCCCCAGTACCCATGTAAAAGTGGATACACAGTGTGGTGCATGTATCTGGAGTTTGTTTGTAGTAGCAAGAGGCCCTGGTGTGCTCATATTCTCTCTCTCTCTTGCAAATAAAAATATTAAAAATTTTTGAATTAGAGATGCTGATTGCAGCTAAAAGCAATCAATATAACCTAGAATTAAAAGACAGGTTGATTTCCTGGTGTGTAATTATATAGCATATGATCCTTATACTTTAAGTGTGTATAATAAACATTTTCTTTTTTTATTTATAAACGAGAGAGAGAGAGAGAGAGAGAGAGAGAGAGAGAGAGAGAGAGAGAGTGTGTGTGTGTGTGTGTGTGTGTGTGTGTGTGTGTGTGTGAGAATGGGTATGCCAGGGCCTCTAGCCACTCCAGACAAACTCCAGGCACATACATGCATCACTTTGTGCATTTGGCTTTCTGTGGGTACTGGGGAATTGAACCTGGGTCCTTAGGCTTTGCAGGCAAGCATCTTAACTGCTGAGCCATTTCTCCAACCCCAATATAACACACATTTTATATACATTCACCTTCAAGAAAATGAATTCAGGCTTCATATTGAGTTTTTAAAGAAAATGAGTGATTGATAAATAAATAGATATAATTACTATTCTAACTTAATTCTTAAGGGTTGCTTAATCTCAGATAGTTTGATGTACCTTATTGATTTATATTTATTTATTTATTTATTTTTGGTTTTTCAAGATAGGCTGACCTGGAATTCGTTATGTAGTCTCAGGCTGGCCTTAAGTTTACTGTAATCCTCCTACCTTTGCCTTCCAGGTGCTGTGGTTAAAAGCATGTGTGACCATACCTGGCTCGATTTATCATATTTAGATTATTCAGTTATACTTTTTTGGGTACTTATTTTACTTTATTACGGACTGGAATACTCCAGATTTTAAGATGCAAATAATTGTGAAGCATATGGAATAAGAGATATGTTCCCTCCCCTATTACATACTTTTGTTTTTTAGTATTTGTGTATAATTTTCTAGGAAATACATTTCTATAAAATCTATATATGTTGTTTTCTTTTCTTTAATTGAGAAATACTTAGATCCTCCAAATGAAAATTTGTTATTGACATTATTATAAATTATTTCCAACAGTCTCCCTATTCTTGCCTCAAGTAACAGGAAGTAAATCAACAGTTAATTCCTCTTGTGATTTGTAATGTTCATCTGATGGGAAAGTAATTCATTTCTTTTGAGAGAAAACATACAGATTTTGCTACTCAGCATTTTGTCAAGATCCTTTGAAATTAAGAGCTTCAGAAGTCATGAATATAATGGCCAGACTATATGGAAGAAGACAGTTTTTCATTTTACTACTTTGTGCTTAACTTCAGAGGAAGCTGAAATGGGTAGAGTGGATGCTAAGTTGAAACTGATTCAGTTTCAGATGTACCTCTGATATAATATATTTTAATTTAAAATTAGTATTTTAATTGATCCCCTAATATTTTTTAAATGTAGCAAATAACATATAACTAGATGTTATTTCTCTCTTAAGTTTAATCAACTTTAGGTTCCTGATAGAGAGTAGGCCCAGACATTCACATTCAAATAAAAAAAAAAATGATAGGCTACACTAAAAATAATTCATTAGAAATTGTTCTCTTTCTTGTAATAGTACCTATTGTAAGCAATTAAATGATATTTCAGTTTAGTAAATAATTATCCTATTATTAACTTCGCTCTCTTATGTTTGCTACCCAAACACCTTCACTATTATGCTATTTTTAAAAAAGTAATTCTGTTTCATTTTAAACATCATTCTTTCTTATATAAATGAAGCTTTATAAATAGGCACTTTGATGTAATTGTCAGAAACTACTTTTATATTGGACTTTTTCTGTTTACTAACACGTAAAGCAAAAAAAGTGATTTTGACAGTGTTTAATATTGGGTGATGCAGAAATACTGGGTCTTTTTTTTTTTTTTGTCTTTTGCTTATTATAAGTTAAAACAAAGGGGGGTGGGGGAATCTAAATCCCAAGAAGATACGTGGCAGTTGTGTGAAGAGTGAATAGAATCAAAATAGAGATCTAGGATTAAAACTCACTAACTAAATTTGTATCCAGTACTTTTTTTTTTTTGTGGTAGGGTCTCACTCTAGCCTAGACTGGCTATGAACTCATGGCTACGAACTCATGGCAATCCTCTGTGCCTCCCAAGTACATGCCCGCTTCTACCAGTACTTAAACATTGGGCTTCTATGTTCCTGCAATGCAGATGATGTTCCTTGATACAAGGCATGGCAAGTCATATTAGACTTTAAAATAATAGCTCATATTGGGTTTTTTTAATTAAGCTTCTTAAAAATCACCAGTTTTTGAGTATATATAACTGAGAATTGGTTTTTTTTATAGCTTAATAATGCAGGTGAGGTATGTGTGGCTTTTGAACAAAACATAGTATTTTAGATTGATTAAATATTTGATGAATTTTATTTAAAATAAGAGGGATTTTATGCTATAATATTTTTAAGATTCAGCTAAGCTGATTAGCCATTTGAAAAACCTTAGACTTAAAAATTACTAATATTTATCAGCTAGTTTTTATTAACATTTATTGTAAAATCTTTTGTAATATATTGAAGTTTGATTAAAAAGGAAAGTTTTCTTTCACTTAAATTACAAAGATCCTAAGAGCATTTATGGTAATGATGTTTATGCTTATATCTTCCTGACTTTTACCTGTCATCTTTAACTATTTAGATAATTGTTTCTTCTTTTTGGGGAGGAAAAAAAATTCTCTGTTGTTTCTATCACTTAGGCATGTTGTAAGCATTGAATTAAAAAACCTGTAAACTTTGTAGTTATCTTTGATATTGGTTGGAAAAAGAGACATAGATAATCTGATATAACAAATAATAGCCAAAAAACAAGCTCTATATGTATCATTTAACCAATAAGTCATCATGGGCTGCTGTGTCATGATGTAGGGTGCCCTTGTGAATACAGAGATGAATTAGATTTAGACTATTACTGTGCACATCTATGCCTTAAGAGAAATGAAATGAGTGGTGAAAGTGATCTAGAGGTGCAAGAGATCAGGGGTAGAGGTCTGGGGAGAAAGAGAATGTCATAGGATTGGTTAGAGGAACAGTAGGCTGATTCTTTTGAATAATACAAATGTTTCTCAGACTTAGCCTCTTCAAATTTCTAGCATCCATTGGAGAGGTTTTAGAGTTTTGCTAAAATTTTTAAGACTTGTATTTTTATTTTGACATTAAAAGGTTTCATACTTGTTAGAAAAGTAACTCACTGAAGTGATATTTTCAGTAGAAAAATGTTTATTATACACTGAGACTGTAAGTTAGTGTTTCTCTAGTTGGGATTTGTCACAGAATTGATTGAGTGAACTTTGCTTATTTTGTTTGTTTTTTCAATATAAGTCAGTCTCAGTCTCTCTCTCTCTCTCTCTCTCTCTCTCTCTCTCTCTCTCTCTCTCTCTCTCACCTGAGCTGACCTGAAACTCTGTAGTCCCAGGCTGGTCTTGAACTCATAGCCTTGATCCTCCTACCTCTGCCTCCCCAGTGCTTCGATCCACCACATCCAGTTAAGGGAATTTTTAAGGGGTTCGTATATGTCTTAAATTTGAAAAACAAAGGTTTAAGCTAGTATTTGAACTTTAATTAGTACTCTTTGAACAACATTGATATCGACAGTATGAAAATAGACTCTGCTGTAAATGGAAATTCATTAGAAATAAAAAAAGTACTTAGGATTCATTGTGTTATAAGGAAATTTTAGTTTCACACTGTCTGAATTTAATATGGTAAAATTAAGGACATTTATACTAAATGTCCCAAATATTATGCAATTTTAGGGAAACTTTGAAAAAATAAGTTTCCTTTTTCTTCCCTCTAATTTTTTTTTAAATGTACTTTTCCTTTTCAATCAAATAAAACTGACCAATGTAAAAGAGCATAGCTTTCAGTTATGTACATTTTCAGAAACCTCCCCAGGCTTTTAGAGGGGCGGTTCCTAGGAAACTGCTATTCCTGCCTGCCTGAAAATTATTTTAATCAGGAAGAACTTTGGGTTGCCATTATTTGCTCCTGTCATACAAAGAATAATTTTGGTTCATCTGGATTTCTTCATAGCATTTTTCATGTAATATATTTTGTTACTGTTTGGAATTCATAGGTCAGTTTGCATTTATATAATATATATTTAAATTGTTTTGACAGATACTTTAAATAGAAACTAGGATACAAAAATGTAGTTTTGCCATGTTTGCTTTTGTCTTTTTTAGAAAAATCTCAGCAATTGCAAACATCTAATTTTCTATGCCCAGAAATTCCCTGTAACATTAAGAAACTGCTAAAAGACTCAAGCTCTGAAAGAAGTCCCAAAGACACATCACTGCTTGACTGCAAACATTTTTAAGAAGTTACTGGTTATAATGAACACAGCTTTTAATGGCAGTTTTTCCTCTTCTTTTCAGAGAATGTGACAGAGTGTCATTAAGGTTTTAGAAACGAATGCTCCTGAGGAAAGGAGGATCACTGGGACTACAATGATGCCCAGTATGTGGCCGTAGGATTCTCAGTTGGGCTCTTTTTCAATTTTTAATCAGGTTGCAGAAGGGGGATTCAGAGGGAAAGAAAGGAAATAGGGCTTTGGGACACCTGTACACTGGAATATCTTTAATTTATAGGAGTTGATGCATAAAGGTAAACCAAATTTTAAATATGTTTATAGCCACTAAACAATCAGCTCTGTTTATACCTGGAAAGACATAATTCCTTTTTGCATTTAACTTAAACTGTTTGGATATATTAAATCTGAAACTTCATTTAAATTGTAATTCTACTTCTGCTCTAAGGATGTTGTTTTAACCCATTGTTCTTTTCTCTGGTGACAGTAATTGCCCTTCATGTATTCTGTAGGTCAGTCATCTTCATACAGAAGAGGACAAACAAGAAATGTGGGCCAGAATCAGCTACTTCTCAATAGGAAGAAAAAAGCATAGGAACAAAAAAAGCATTTTTTTTTGCACCAAAAAGATACTGCATCACATATAAATACAGATTTTTAAAGTAGGATGGGGGTTAAAAAAGGTCATTTTAAAGAATTCCTTTAAAATTTCCTTTCAATGTCTTATCCTTGTATTTAATCAATAACATTTGTCATTGATGTTTATGGCTTTTTGAAATTACAGTGTATATATACAGTTCTTGAAGTTACCAGGTTTTCTGAGCATGTGGTTTTTTTTTCTGTGATCCCTATAATACTGAAGTTTATAGAAATAAGATTTATCTTTTCAATTTTTCTCATTTGATATAAAAATATTTGCTAGATAGGCTGTAGTATGTAGGTGAGTAGTAGTGCTCGCGTAGCATGCAGAAAACCCTGGGTTTGATCTCCAACACTGCCAAATTAAAAAAAAAAAGAAAGAGAAATTGGTAGAAGATTTTAAGTCTTCTCAGAATCTCTGTTTTACAATGATCATTGAACTGTGGAGATGGCTCAGCAGTTACAGGCATTTGCTTATAATGATCATTGCATACTTAATTTTATGTAGTCTCAGGGTGGCCTCAAACTCATAGTGATCCTTCTACCTCTGCCTTCCAGAGTACTAGAATAAAAGGGGTAGGCCACTACACCTGGCTTGTTTTGTTTTGAAAGCAGTCTTTCACTTTAGCACAGACTGGCCTCAAACTCTCTGTGATCCTCTCACCTTAGCCTGCTGAATGTTGAGATAAAAGGTGTGCACTATCATGTCCTTTCCGTGAAACACTCACTATTTGCAAGCAGCAGAGAGACACAGAGAGAAAGAGAGAGTAGGTGCACCAGGGCCTCTAGCCACTGCAAATGAACTCCAGATGCATGCACCACTGACTGTATCTGGCATTAGGTTGGTTCTGGGGAATGGAACCTATGTCGTAAAGCTTTGCAGGCAAGTGCCTTAATGGCTGAGCCATCTCTCCAGCCTCAAGTTTTTTGTTTTTTTTTTTTTTTTTGTGGGTATTTTTGTTTGTTTCTAGGCAGGGTCTCATTCTACTCCAGGCTGATATGAAACTTAACTCTGTAGCCTCATTCTTGCCTCAAACTCAAGGTGTTCCTCCATCCCCAGCCTCCTGAGTGCTGGGATTAAAGGTGAAACTTTTTTAAAAAAAAAACATAAAAGTTGTCATTGAAAAGGATAGTTTTCGCTTTACCTTTTCCTTAGCTACATTAGGCTTTCTGAAAAATTTAAAATATCTTTATAAATATTTAAGAAAGCATTTTTCTTTTGAGTTTTGTAGAACTCAGTATTAATTTAGCTTTGTACTTTATTTCTAGTATATTCTTGCTGATTTCTCAATGCTAGATTTAGTCTTCATTTTATTATTGTTTATCCTACACAAAATAAAAGTGCATGAACTCTTCTGGTCCAGAGGGTTTCCAATCCGTTTTGGGAATCTAGGCTTAAATTAGGGCAGACTAGTAGTAATGGTAGTATTTGTTAGAAAGGATTTGAGAATTCTTATTCCTAGGAGCTCTAAAGAATGATTTTTAAATGCCTACAGAAGATTAAATAACTTGCCTTGAATTATGTAGGAAACCAAGACCAGAAAGAACTTCTCTCTTCCTGGTTATTCTGTTCACTTTTTGCTTTTTAAAGTAAAGAAATCAGATTTCTTCCTCAGCCTCTTTCCACGTTATTATTTTGTGGCATTCAGGAATGAACTCATTTATATAGACTAACTTCCTGACCAGCAAGCCCCAGAGATCTAGTCTCCAACTCCTTAGTGCTGGGATTATAGGCACACACCACGTTCTTTTACATGGGTGGTAGGATCTAAACTCAGATTCTGATGCTTGTGCAGGAAACACTTTATCACTTTATCAGCTGAACCATCTTCCCAGCCCCCTGCCTTTACCTTTTCTCTTTTTTTTTTTTTTTAAGGTGAACCATAGAAGAAATTGCTATTCTCATCACAACTTTTCATGTGTACACACTGTAGTTGTGCCTTGATCGTTTGGCTGAGGTAGTATTTAGTTTCTCTGTTGTCAGGTTGCTATTCTCTCACCCCACTCCTCTTCTTTCCATACTGTACTCTTGAGAAGGAAGTTACTATTCACAGCCCACTATTAAGAAATAGCATGTTATGGGCTGGAGAGATGACTCAGCAAAGCCTAACCATACAAAGTGGCACATGTATCTGGAGTTTGTTTGCAGGAGTTGGAAGGCTTGGCATACCCATTCTCCTCTGTCTCTCTTCTTGCAAATAAATAAATAAAATATTTTAAGCTGGGCTTGTTGATGCACTCCTTTAATCCCAGCACTGGGGAGTCAAAGGTAGGATTGCCAGGAGTTCGAGGCCAGGTCAGCCTGGGTTAGAGTGAAACTCTACCTTGAAAAACAAAAACAAACAAACAATATATATATATATATATATATATATATATATATATATATATATTTTAGAAAAGAAGTAGTATGTTGTGCTCTAACTTTTTGAGGGTGGAATATCTATAAAAAATTGAGAGCCGGGCGTGGTGGCGCACGCCTTTAATCTCAGCACTCGGGAGGCAGAGGTAGGAGGATTGCCGTAAGTTCAAGGCCACCCTGAGACTACATAGTGAATTCCAGGTCAGCCTGCACTAGAGCGAGACCCTACCTCGAAAAACCAAAAAAAAAAAAAAAAAAATTGAAATTCTTCTGCATAGTTGATTAATCTTTTTTCCATTCATTTTTATCTATGTGGTGTGTTGTTTCGAGCTTAAGAGTGTTCTAGCCAGCTTACCCTTGCCATTGTTTAGCACACTCTCCTGCTGCTGTTATGCACCTGATGTTGTCCAGGAGATGATGTCCATCCTCTGATCATGCCACAGTTTCTCTGCTTACCCTCAAGCCAAAATAAATCCTTTCTCTCATAAGTTGTTTTTGGTCAGGTACTTTCTGCCAGCAACGACAAGCTAACTACAATAAGAAGTTATACTCTTAACCCGTTGCCCTTGCTCCTATTTTTTGAGGGGGGGGTCCTTCTCAGTGGGGTTATAGTATTTATTGTTGGCTCATGAAGGCCCCAGTCAGTGCCTGTGAGGTAGCAGTTGGAGGACGGGTACCATGCCTCAGGGTATTTCTACCCACTCTAGCTCTTAAAATCTTTCTGCCCCCTCTTCCACAATGTTCTATGACAGGCCTATTGGCAGTCTGATTTAATGTTGATTTCTCTGTAATTTCCTGATTTCTTTTTCAGTGATTAATGTGTTTGTCACTCTCCCTGGACTGGTTGTCAGGCTAGCAGTAAGAGCAACATTCATGTTGCTGCTTCCTCTGCAATTTCTCCTGGGCCCTGGCAGATGTGGTAGAGATGGCACATGAAGGGCAGTTAGCTATCTTCTTATCAATGAATCTTGGATCTCCATTTTATCTACCATCTTCTGCTTGTTTGCTCCCTAGCAGCCGCTGTCTGTTACTTTTTGTTCATTTGTTTTTAAAGTGTCCCTTGGTAAGCCATTGTACAATCCTTAGACTGGTGTTCTAATACACTTTTGTAAAATTTTGAACTGAAAAGCCTGTTAACAGGACTACTTCCCTGTGATCCTTTATTTCTGAGGAGAAAAAGCTTGTACATAGATGTGTGAGTAGATATACTCAAAGAAGTGAATATGCTAAAACGTTGAATGGTTTTCTCAGAGTGATGGGGTAAGTTGGTTTTTAGATTTTCTTTAACTTTTCTCATCAGTGCTTTCCAACTAGTATTGATAAGCAATACTAAATTTGATATGACCAATATCAACTTCAACAGTTGTTTTTAGTTTTTTTCAAAGTAGTGTCTTATTGTAGTCTAGCCTGACCTGGAACTGTGTAGTCCCAAGCTGGCCTTGAACTCATAATGATCTTTCCTATCTCTGCCTCCCAAGTACTAGGGTTATATGCCACCACAGCCAGCTACAGTTGTTTCTAAGCATAATACATTGAGGACACCTTTGCCTCCAGGGAGTTGTATATATTTTTGAGAGGAAACAAGGGTTCATGAGGGACAAAAGTATTCAACCAACTTACTTGAGAGAGATGGTGTAGACTTTGTGGAAATTGGAATGGGAGGAAAGGAGGATATGTAAGATGGGGAGAATTGAATGGATAGTTTAATAGTATCAATAATAATTTAGCCAGTTGAGGTAACTTCTCACTAAAAAAAAATCAAAAGAAATAGAAGAATTACTGTTGTTAGAATATAGTCCAAATAGATTCATTGAAATCCCTGTCAAAATTCCTATGACATTTTTTCACAAAACTGGAAAAAGTCCTAAAATTTATATTGGTTGGTAGTGTCCCAAGAAAGTTGTTTGGACTTAGCACCAAGTTAAACAAGAACTTGTAGAACAGATTTGATGAATGATGCAAAAGCTGGGAGAAACGAAAACAAAACATGAGCTTTGATTACTTAGTGGTGGTCAAGCAACAGAGAATGGGAGAAGTATATAAGGATTATCTATAAGGACAACTGAGGGGAATGACTGCTTATCAGGTTTGAAATTTGTACCTTTTCATTTGACTTATGGTAATGAGCATAATGAATATACTTAGCTAATGAGAAACAGCTTTTCTGTTTCTGGGGTAATTGACTAACATGTTTATTAAAATATATGCAAATTATAAGCTTGGTGTGGTAGCTCATGCCTTTGTTCTCAGCATTTGGGAGGTTGAGGCAGGAAAATTGCCTACAGTTCAAAGCTAGCCTGGCTATAGAGTGAGTTCCAGGTCAGTCTGGGCTGATGTGAGACTTTGCCTTGAAAAGTTTCTTATAATTCTTCTTAGAATCCAATCTTAGAAAAATAATTGTGTACAGAATTGTGAAAGATCTTAGAATATGGGATAGCCATATTTCACATGTCCTGGTTTGAAAATGTCAATAAAATATATTAAGGTTGCTAAATAAAATTAATTGAGCTTATTTTTCTTTCTGTAGTATTTTGATTGTATTATAGCATGCCACAGCCACTTTCAGTGATTCTCCCTAGTCTTGGAACAGCAGCCAATTCTAGGAATTAAAAGAATTAGGTTACTTTGCCTGGTGGCACAAAACATACCCTGAGTATTAAATCATTGGCTTTTCTGTTTGGGGCACAGTCAGAAATGAAGTTTAGAATTAAAAGGCAATTTGTATGCTATTCACATTTATTCATACTTTAACAGGTATATTTTTCCATTTCTCCCTGATTGGTATAATCCTTTTTGAAACAGATTTTCAATTGTTATGTCCAGGGGAACAGAATTTTATTAAAATTTTAGGATAAAGTCTAAATTGAGGATTCACCTACAATGACTCAGTGCTGCTGGCTATAAAAATATTTTATTCTATCTTTAGAATATTTAACCAAATATTTTAAAATGTGTTTACCTAATGTGACTACATATTATAAAATATTTAAGGGGTTCATTTAATATATCAAGATATATCAGTTATTCTGTAATGGTTTGCTTTATTCTTTTTTAATGTATTATTTGTAAGCAGAGTGAGAGATAATGGGTGCACAGGGCCTTCATCACCTTGCACATCTGGCTTTACGTGGGTACTAAGGAATCAAACCCAGTTATCAGACTTTGCAAGCAAGTGCCTTTAACTACTGTGCTGGCTCTCCAGCCCATTATTCTTGTAAGTTATGAAAATTTATTAAGGATAGGTTGAAAACAGGATAGCAGAGGGGAGTAAAAAATAGGAAAGAGGAATTCTTCTGAGGGGAATGGAAAAGACCAGGGGAGAATTTCCCTCACATGGGCAAGGGAAGGGACTCACACAGTGATTCAAGTCCATTTATATGAATCAGATATCTAATTAGAATGAACCTCATTACTGGGCTTAGGTGTGTCGAAAGGGATCTGATTGGTCAGCAGGCCAAGGGGAATACTGATTCAGGAAGGGCCAATCCACAGGTGCTTAGCCCATGAAATTAGGGAAGAAACAGGAAGCTGTTGTTGCTGAGGAAGGATTAGGAGGTTGTTACTTACAGCCACTTGGATGAGACTGAATCAGGCCACAGTTGTCTTGCCAGGGCAGAGTGAGACATCATGTTTCTTTGAGCCAGACCCTAACGAGTACCTCTCAGGAAAAACCTACCTTGCTCCTAATCAGTATCTCTCCTTCCTCCTGAGAGGAAACTCTTACCTGGTGTTAGAGAAATGGGGTGATGGCTGCCCTGACTTCTTCAAGCTGCGTCGGGTAGCACAGACAGCATGGCTGTTAGAGCTCTCCAGGAGGGAGTTTATCTAAAGGTCATGGTAGTAAGGCTTTTCCATTTCTTGTGGCCAGTCTAATGTCTCCTGTCACCATAGGTTCTTTTCTTTGGTCGGTTCTTTTAACCACTTCCAATATTGTCTCGTGGTTACCAGAAATGATGTGGGATTGGCGCTCTGGGAAGGGATTACAGGAGGAAGACAACCCCAGGCTCATGAACCCCAACTTCAGGTCTTTGTCCAAGTTAGCAAAGAATTGAAAAACGTGGATATAGAGAAGAGTAAATTGTGAAAATTTATTAATGATTAGATGAAAACAGGAGAACAGAGAAAAAAAGCAGAAAAGAGGAAGTTCCTCCTAGCTTCTCCAAGACCCCAGCAACATTGGAGGGGAGAGGAAGGATTAGAAGTATTAGAAGCCTCTAAACTAGGCTAATAGAAATAAAAATGAGATAACAGTACAGAGTCTTCTGATCTTGTGGTGTGGTTTGAATACAGCAGGCTCATATTGCCAGGTTTTGGGAAGAGTATGGCTGTCACCTGATCAGTGGTTTAATAATTTGATGGCACTCTTAGGAGGTGGGACCTAGCTGGAGGAAGTAGGGCACTGGGGCTTTGGAAAGCATGATTGTCCCTGGCTCTTTCTACCTCTTTTCCAGTTGATATGATTTAAGCAGGTTTGCTCCAAAACATGCTCCATGCCATGATGTTTTGCATAAAACAAAGCCAAGTAGCCTTGGATTAAAGCCTTTGAATCCATGCACTAAAACAAATCTTTCCTCTAAGTTATTTTTTAAGTATTTTGTTATGATGAAAAATGACTAACGCATTTGGTAGAATTTGGTCACATATTACAGTTGACAGTATTGCAACTTGATGATTTTTTTAAAGAAATTTGGGAAATTTAACTTTTCTCTAGTTACAGAGGTTTTATAGAAATCTTTGTTTCCTTGTTCCTATAATTATTGCTGTTCTTTTTTGAAGCTACAGTAACCTGGGATTAGTAAACTTGTTCTGTAGAATCTATGGGGCCATTTACTGCATATTCTCCTATGCAGGAGAGAATTATTTCAGTGTAATCAGAAATGTACCAGGAAAATAATCAATCTTAAGGGTCTTTGATAAGTACAAAATGGAGTAAAGCTAAGGTGTTCAGTGGTTAGAAGTAATATAATAAAAACAAGACTTAAAAGTTAAATTTTAATCTTAAAACATAACAAAACATTAAACCTGCATCTTTCAAGTGAGCATATATTAAAGAAATTTTCTTTCTTTTTTTAAAAATATTTTTAGAAAATTATTTGCTAGCAGAGAGAGAGAGAGTTTGGGCGTACCAGAGCCTCTAGCCACTGCAAACGAACTCCAAATGCTTGCTGCGCATCTGGCTTTACCTGGGTACTGGGGAATTGAACTTGGGTTATTAGGCTTTGCAGGCACCTTAGCTGCTGAGCCATCTCTCCAGCCCTTAAAGAGATTTTCTTAAGCACTGAAGATTAGTCTTTTAAACTGTACCATTTACACACTACCACTGTGCTACCTCTCTTTGAACTGTGTTGTTCCCTACATTCCACTGGAAAGCTTTTGTTGTGTTCTATGGAAATAATGCCTAAAGAATGTTACATGTAGATGACCCTAAAAGAGTCTCTAGCCCAGAATGTCTCATTTTGTGTCACATTTAACCATGTTTTTAGGCTCTACCCTAGTTTTCATAAATTGCAGTCTGCATCAGTTACTTTTCTCATTGTTGTGTCCAAGTACCAGAAACAATTTATGGGAGGAACTGTTGATCTTGCTCATGGTTTGAGGGTATAGTTTGTCATTGTGGAAGGAGTATGAGGCTGCTTTCTTGTATCTGGGAGTTGGGATTGAGGGAGGGTCGGAAAAAGAAATAGGAATGCCAGTGCTCAGTTGCTTCCTTCATTTTTTTTAAGATTCATCACACTGACAATGAAGATAATAGTTTTTTTTTTTAAGACCAAAAGTTTTAAATCTCAATTTCAAGCCTGCGTGGTGGCGCACACCTTTAATCCCAGCACTCAGGAGGCAGAGGTAGGAGGATTGCCGTGAGTTCAAGGCCACCCTGAGACTACACAGTGAATTCCAGGTCAGCCTGTGCTAGAGTGAGACCCTACCTTGAAAAACAAACAAAAACTCAATATATATATATATGTTACTCTGTGGGTTAGCTTCTTTGTTATTGATAATTTTTATATATTATATAATGTATTTTGATCATAATCCTTCCCCACTACCTTTTGTCCTTCCTCTCCCTTCCTCTGAACCCCTTCTTTCCAAGTAATCCTATTTCTACTTTGATGTCTTTTTCCCTTGTGTGTGTATGATCTTTCTTTTTGTTTATAATGAAATTTTTTTTTCTTTTGTTTTTCTAGCCCAGGCTGACTTGGAATTTACTATATATTCTCAGAGTGGCCTCAAATTTATGGCAATCCTCCTACCTCTGCCTCCCGAAGTGCTGGGATTGAAGGCATGCACTTAAAAATAAGTGTCTGAAGTTCTTTTTCAGTGGTAGGAAGCCCTGGCATGCCCATATTCATGCTATTGTCACTCATAAATAAATTAATTAAATTAATAACTAAATAAAATAAGATATTTAAAACACTTATGCAATACAGTCTAAGGATGCACTAATTTGATGCATGCTAATGAATTATAATAGGAAAATTTATAATGTCTTTGTTTTCCATTATTAAGCCATTATGTTACTATAAGAATAGAGAGCTTTGTGGGTACAATAAAATACTGCAGTTCATGATGTCTGAGCTGAGGTGTTTTAGGAGTTGCATGGCATGCATAGTGCAAAGTGTACATGTTTTGTGTTTAGCATCCATATGGTAGTGAAATTGCATGATGTAACATGAGTGATCACTGCCAGCAATACCTTGGATTCATTTCACATTTGATTTTGAATATATTTTGGTCATTGCATGTTCTAAACCTTTTACTGTTCAATTTTCGAGACTCCCTCATTCAATTAGACAGGGTTGCAATCCACAGTTTAAGAAATTGTGATCTAAATGTAGCTCCAGCAGGAATTTCCCAATGGGTGCTTGATCTTAACACCAATCTCTCTGGTTATCCAATCTTTCAGATTTATTTAGTAGTCTATGTAAATTTGCTATTTTCTTTATTATAGTGTAATGACTCTTGTATCATGAATTTTATTGTGTATATGTACTGATAGACACTAAATCAACTATAAAGAAAACTAAATCAACTATAGACTAAATCAATTATAAAGAAAAGTTCTGATTGTCAGTTTCTCATTAATTTCAATTATTGTTATGTTTCTTTAAAATTTTTTGAAGAAATGGAATACAGACCAGAAGTTATTGATATCCTGTTTGTCATGTTATGTATGCCCTCTTAGTGTCCTTTTAACTTGTAGTTTTATGAACTTGTTGGAGATTCAGCCATTGATGTTTCTATGTTAGTGTCATGTACATTTGTAATATTGAAAAATTAATAAGTTAAGCATTAATGTGATTAGTAAGCAAATAAAAATGTCCATGAGCATGTGAGGCTTGGGGATGTAACTTGGAGTGCTTGTCTAGCATGCTCAGGGCCCAGCAAAGGAAAAAAAAAAGGAAACAAAAAGACTATGTGATGTTTAGCTTTGTTTATCCACTTGACTGGGCTAAGTGATGAAATAATGCTGATAAATATTATTTCTGAGTGTGTCTATAGGATGTTTCCAAAAGATAATAAACAATATAAACATGGCCCTTACCAATATGAATAGGCATTAGTCAATCTGTTGAGGTTCTAAATGCAACAAAAAGATTGAGGAGAGTGAGTTAATTAGTTCTCTGTTTGATCTCAGTATAGCTGGGGCATCTCTATTTTACTTTATTTATTTATTTATTTTGGCAGTGAAGTGAAGCATTTGAAACTTAGAATAAAATTTTGGGAAACAAACCTTACCACCTTGCATTTAAACATTTGAAAGTTTTCTGTTTTAGATATCTTGTCCTTTGAAGTAGCTTAACTGGCTTTCCTGAAACCTTAGATACTGCCTTAAAAGAGGATACTGATGCCTTACAGTACTCTTTTTTTTTTAAAAAAATTATTTATTTATTTATTTATTTATTTGCAAGCAGAGAGAGAGAGAGAGAGAGAGAGAGAGAGAGAGAGAGAGAGAGAGAGAGAGAGAATATGAACATGCAGTGGCCTCTAGTTTCTAGAAACGAATTCTAGACATATACACCACTGTATATCTGTCTTTACCTGGGTACTGGGGAGTCAAATAGGGTACTCTTTCTAATACCAATTATTGTTTGGTGCCATAGTCAAAATGTGACTTTCAGAGACTATCAAGGTTTATGAAGGTGGGCAGGGGAGATATCTCAGCCAGTAAAGTTTCTCATTCTCATAATACATACAATGTACTCTGTATTCACCATCTAATATGTAGTTTTTATTAGAAATAAGAGTAGATCATCCATAGCTAAGAGCTCAGGTGGCAAAAATTGAACTCTAATATTTAGTTTGTGTTGCTGCTGAGTTGTTAGCATATTAGTATGTATTGTATACATTTAAATGCTGTTAATTTCATTAATAGAAAACGTGAAGTTAATGAAACACTCTTGCCTTTTTCTTGAATCTCTTTTTTTACCTTTTTTCATGTATGCTTTATTAATACCAACCAGTTTCAGAAGAATATTAAGGAGAAACAATATCATATAATAAAAGAGATGAATACTGCAATCAATCGGCTTGAATTAAAACATGAGCTCATTCTATGGAGTAGAATGATTAGGAATAAGTTCTTTCATCTCTATATGTTCTAGATCCAGCTATAAAACACCTACGTAGTACACATACTAATATCCTCCTCGAGATACAGCAATAATACTTAAGCTGTTTCAGTTAACTAATCACAAATAAATGCACCCAAAACAAACAACTAACAAATACATTAACTAAAAAACAAGTTATGTGAAATAAAAATAGGATTAGGAGAAAAGATTTACAAGGTATTATCTCAGATTGGATAGCCCCTGTGTATTAGTCAGGGTTCTCTACAGGAAACAGAGTTGGTAGAATGGATAAAAAGGAATTTATTGGGGTAGCTTACGACAGTCCAACAATAACAGTCTGCAGGCCCACGAGTGAAGAAACCAGTAGCTGTTCAGTCCACGTGGCTGGAGACCTCAGCAGTGCCAATCCAGCCCAAAAGGCCTGATGGCTCCCTGGGGAGAGTCTGCTCTTCAGTCCATGATGTGAGGCTGAGGAAACTGGGTTCCGATGTCCAGGAAGGATAGGAGAGCAGGATGTGAATGCAAGTCACGAATAAGCACCAGCAGCAGGGGAGGAAGGACGAGCTCTTGAATCTCTTTGAGCACTCTTCCTGCTGATGCTTTTCAGTTGAAAATCTTTCAATGTTTAAATTTTTGCCCATTTGTCTAGATTGATGTTATCTATCATTTTTAACCTCATTACTTAAAATTTTCACTTATTCCATGTATGTGTTACAGCAAAGTACATAGTTCTATATTTTATGTGTGTGTACTATGAAATTTATTTTTTTCATGAGAAGTTATCTAGATAACAATGTACTCCAGTGCAAAAAGGTGGACAAGAAAGAAGCCTTTCCTACTACCAATCCTTATCTCCTTTCTGACAATCTTTCTGATATTTTCAGTGTTTTGTCTTTTTCCTATTTCCACTGTTTTCAGATGCCATCTCTACAAGGATTCTTCAGAAGTTTTTTTTTAATTTTTTTTTAATATTTATTATCCATAATGAGTTACATTATTTAGTGGGCAAACCATGCATTGTTATCCCGAATTCCCCACATCTTCAGAAGTTTTTAATCAATGACTCCTGTCATTTCTTTAGGATTATCCTGTTTGGATGTGTTACAGACATTACAAACTCAGCTGAAGTCATTATTTTTCCTTATAAGCTTGTCTTATAGATGATTTTAAAAAAATTTATTTTTTAATATTTTTATTTTTGAGCAGAAACACACAGAGCGGGGAGAGGAGGGACAGTGGGTATACCAGTGTCTCTAGCCTTTGCAAACAAACTCCAGATGCATGTGCCATTTTGTGCACCTGGCTTTATATGGATACTGGGGAATCAAACTCTGGTCATTAGGTTTTGCAGGCAAGTACCTTAACCACTGAACTATCTCTCGAGCCCTTGTATAGTTAATTTAAATGTATTAACATTTAAAAATCAACATTTTCTGTTGCAAAAATAATACTTGTAAGGCTAATTGATAATTTTGTTTTTATTTACTCATTCAGTAGACATTTCTTAAAACACTATATACTAGAAATTAGAGGTCTTATAAAGATATTCCTTTTAGTGAATTTGTAATCATTTTGAGAAGAAACAAGTAATAAGCGCTGTGCTTCATAAACACAGCATGCATAGGATGTTGTGAAATAGAAGAAGGTACCTCCATAAGGGCACAGTACAAAGAGGAAAAAGGGAGAAGCTTGAGTTAAATTTTTGGGGGCTGCATAATAGGAGAATAGTAACTGCCCAGGAGAAATTGTTGGAAGGCACAGGTTTCTCAGGAAATAGAAATGAAACTAATGAACGGTTGATTCTTTTCACCTAGAAATTTTTAGACTTAGCCGAAATAGAGAAAAATTATGTTTATCAGATGTAGATTTTTAAAAATATATTTTTAATGTATTTGCAAGCAGAGACAGAAGAGAGGGACAGAGAGAATAGTTGCATCAGGGCCTCCAGCCACTGCAAATGCATGTGCCTCTTTGTGCATCTGGCTTTATGTGGGTATTGGGGAATTGAACCAGAGTCATTAGGTTTTGCAGGCAAGCGCCTTAACTGCTGAGCCATCCCTCAGCCCTCAGATGTAGTTTTTGTAGTTTGTTTTTGATGGTGCTGGGAATTGAAATCCGTGTCTCACACATACAGGGCAAGTATGCCACTATGTACTGAGCTTACCCCCAAGCTCAGGATGTATTTTTTAGTTGTTTCAAAAAGTTATTTATTTAAGCTTTGCATGCACCTTTAACCACCTTAATTGTTGAGCCATATCCCCAATCCCTTAAGTTTTTTTTTTTTTAACTTTCAGATAATTATAGATTTAGATGTATTCATCAAATTTTCCTGAGGGTCTGAATCATAGAGAGTTTGTGAAGGGGGAAGAGAAGAGAGGGAAGGAAGAAGCAGTTGAAATTGACTGATTGAGAAATTGGCTCACAAGATTATGACAGTCGAGAGGTTCCACAATGAGTCATTTAAAGCCTGGATACCTGGATTGCAGTTAGCATGCATGGCTTAGTCTATAAATTCAAAGGAATTTATAAATGTCAGTTTGAGACCAAAAGTTTCAATATCTTGGGCAGGGTTACTGGTGTAAGTTTTAGACCCAAAGGCCTGTAAGACTCTGTTTGAATAACCATGGCAGGAGATGAGTATGTTTCAACCATAGAGACGCAGTCATATGCCAGTTTGACTTCTGTATTTGTTTTCTCTGGTCTTCCCAGACTATTGGACAGTGCCTACCCACACGAAAGGCAGGTCTTCCCCACCTTGTTCACCTAGACTCATATGTTAACCTTTAACCTGTCTCTGGAAACCCCACTGAACTCATCTAAAGTATTGAATAATGCTTTTTCAGATTTATAGGTATTTGTTAATCTTGTCAATTTAACACATAATATGCGCTATCACATAGGTAGTTTTAAGATACAATATTGAAACATTGTGTACCCTTTGCCTCATTTCCCTCAGATTGTGGCATATTACAAACTATAGTTCATAGATATTGATACTAAAGTAGTCTAGATAAGAACATTTCTGTTACCATAAGGAGCCCTCAAGTTGATGTTATTGCCCTTGTCTTCTGTGAGCCCTTTGTAAGCCATTAGTGCCCATTTCTATAATTTTGGTTGGTTGTTTGTTTTAGGTAGGGTTTCGCTCTAGCCCAGGCTGACCTGGAATTCACTATGTAGTCTCAGGCTGGCCTTGAATCCACCACGGTCCTCTTATCCCTGTTTCCTGAGTGCTGGGATTAAAAGTGTGTGATACCACACCTGGCTACATTGCTATTAATGTGGGAAAATGGTTTTTTTCAAATAGTAAAGTAGACTCTAAAGCACTGTTATCTCAAGTAATGCACAAAAAATAAAGACTGAGCCTTCTTCTAATCCCTAAACATTAATATTTGTGCAGTATAGGAAGTACTGTGTAGTGTTGTTCCTTGATTCCTTTGGCCCTATTCATCCATGTCTAAAGATAACAGCTGTTAACATCATCTTTAACAGTGAAGAATATTAGCATATCATTATAGAAATTTTGAAATTTAGAAAAATAAAAATGGGCCAGGCTTGGAGGTGCCCAGCACTCTGGAAGCTGGAGCAGGAAGATCCCAAGTTCAAGACCAGCCTTGAACTACATAGTAAGACCCCATCAAAAAAAATAAATAAATAAAATTTCCAAGGATTGGAGAGATGGCTCAATAGCGAAAGCTCTTGGCTGCAAAGCCTAACAATCTGGGTTCTATTTCCCAGTACCCACATATAGCCAGATGCACAAGGAGGCACATGCATCTTGGAGTTTGTTTGCATCAGCTGGTGGCCCTGGTGTGCCCATTCTCTCTCTTTCTCTTCCCTCCACTCCCTGCTCTCTCTGCTTGCATCTAAATAAATAATTAAGGTGGGCATGGTGCAGTAGCTTGTTTTGTGTGGAAATGGAGGGTCAAATAGAGATTAGAATGCTAGGCGTGGAGGCCACCCTGAGACTACATAGTGAATTCCAGGTTAGTTTGGGTTAGAGCAAGGTGCTACTTCAAAAAACAAAACAAAAGTAATAAAATAAAATAAAATAAACAAAAAACTTTAAAATTTTTTATTGATAGCTTCCATGATAATAGCCAATAAACCATTTTGATTTCCTCTCCACCCTACCTCATATCTCTTCCCCCTCTCAATTAGTCTCTATTTTGTTTCAGTGACATCATCTTTTCTTCCCATTTTTGTGTATTTTTTATGAAGGTTGAGGTTATGTTAGAACTTAGTAAAACAATGACATCAAAAGACTAGTATCATTATTAATAAGATACGTTGATAGTATCTATGCTGAATAAGATGTGGTGAGACTACTACTGAAATCTTTCTTTCCCAAGCTCATAATCCCTTTCCTTCTGTGAGAAAAACACCAGAAACTTCAGTGATAAGGGGAACACGGACATAAGATTCTTTTGATCTCTTCAGCTCCTCCCTTCAAGTCTATTAATAAAGTGGTTTGATTGCAAAAATAAAAGAAAAAGAAAAACCCCAGGCAGATCCCAGTTGTAGGGCATATTATAAAATAGATGATCAATATTATTTAAATTGATATGACCATCACAAACAAAGAAGAACACTAAATGTTATGTGTTCAGCTGTGATCTTAGAACAGGAGAACCTTAAGTGACAAGTAAAGAAATCTGATTGAAGTATGGGCTCTAGTTAATAATAAAGCATCAATATTGATTTGTTCATTTAGATAAGTATACCATATTAATATAAGAATAACAGGGAAACTAGGTGTGGGACATGTGAGAACTGTACTGCATTTATAGATTTTCTATATACCTAAGACTGTTGTCACTTGCTATGATTTGAAGGTAATCTTCAAAAGCTCTCAAAAATCAAATTAATAAAATTTGGAAGGGGGCTTTGAGGAGATAATTAGGATTAAATGAGGTATTGAGAGCATCGTCTCCATTGCCAGAGTAAGAGAAAAGTTTGCATGCTTACTTGCTCTGTCTCGCCATGTGATATTTGGTATTTTTAAAAAAATGTTTGTGGATGTAATTTTTGAAGACATTTTAGAAATGTTGTTACCACCCACATAGGAAACTATTAGTGACTAAAAATGAACAGGTGTTTTATAAGTATGGTGAATTTGGCAAATTTTTAGATGTAACATTGTTGTGTCTGAAATTGATCTGTAATGAGTGATAATTTATTTTGCAAGTCATTGTAATGTTTATTTTGTCCTTGTTGAAGAATTTATTTACATTTCTTATGTCAATCATTTTCTTGCTATTATGTGGTCATTGTTTCTTTGTTCTAATATTTGCTGTTTCTCCTTAGCCTAAGTTGTATCATGATCTTCAAAATAACCAGGCATGATATTTACATGAAGTAGATAAGCATAACCCTTGTAAATCTTTATTGAGAGTCTCTGAGAAGTGGTGTGTTTTCCCCCTTTTTCTTTTTAAAAATATTTATTTATTTTGCTGGCAGTGTTAATAATGTTTTCATAAAATATGATCGATTTATAAGTTTGTTTAACATGCCTTTCCCTTTTTGTCTTAGTGCTTTGCTTCTAAGTTGCAGATGCAGTGGCTGAACAATACGCTATGTGGTGTGACAGGTAAATTTCCCAATTTACCTGCCGTAATAGTGTGCTGTGTAATGCCATTCAATCATCTCTGAATTTTACTTGCCTGATTAGTTGAGTGAAGCAGATTTTCAATTTAAATGTAACTTCATCTGCTTGATTAAAAATGTAACAGAACATTATCTGCTGCAAATAAATTTCAGTAGAAGAGATGATTTTGCCTGTTTAAAAATAACATCTGTTTATATTGGCTGGAAGCAGATGATTAATACTTCTTTAATTTCGAGGTTTACCAGTCCAGCTCACCTGTCTCTTTGCATGGATAGTTGAAATTGATAGCTGTCGAGTATAAACATTTACCTGTTGATGTTTAGTTGATGGATTTCTTTTTTAAGGATAATACAGAATCCCATCATTGGGCATTCATTTATTTGCTGCTCATCAAGATGATTGACAGTTTTGCCAACAACATGGAAAAAGGATCTGCCTTCATGATGCATACGAGAAAAATTTTACTCCTCAGTGATGAGTGCCCCACAGAAAAACAGATTCTCGTGAATTCCTCTTCATAGTTGGCATTTATTTGAATTCTGAGTTTAAAAGTCCATGAGTATAAATTTAAGTCAAGTGTATCATAAATGAGGATAGAATTCTCCTGCTGGGATCTTTTATCAAGTGATTGTTGTAGGCCATAAGGACAGGGAGGAAGAAAGATACTGAAAATCAGAATGGTTATTTTTCCCCCCAAGTGTTTAGCATAATGTTAATCATGTACTAGACCACTCAATAAATATTTATTGGGTTTGAATTAAGAATTAGACCCAGATTATATTTGATATTCTATAAATGTAACAAACTAGATTTCATTGTGTTAGCAGGTATTTAAGAAACTATAGTGGAAAAAATTAAAGGATACTAGTTTGTTTCTTTTAACTTGAAAACATGTCTTTAAGACTTAGTAAAAGTAGAATTAAAAACAAATAATTCTTTTATAAATATTTCTTAGGCAGGGTAAATGGCATTCATTGTTCACTGTGAATTTTCCTGACAAGGAAAGTAGGGTCTCGCTCTAGCCCAGGCTGACCTGGAATTCACTGTTTAGTCTCAGGCTATCCTCCAACTCACAGTGATCCTCGTTTCTCTGCCTCCCAAGTGCTGGGATTAAAGGTGTGCGTCATCTCACCCTGCCAGAAATTAATACCAGTGTATCACAAAATAGAATTTAGTTTTTTTTCTTTTTTAAAAAAATATATTTTATTCATTTTCAAGCAGAGAGAGGGAGGGAGAGAGAGAGAGAGTGCACCAGGGCCACCACCTTGTGAGTCTGGCTTATGTGGGTCCTGGGGAACTTAGGCACTGAACCCGGGGCCTTAGGCACTGGAGGCAAGTGCCTTAATCGCTGAGCCATCTCCCCAGCTCAGAATTTAGTTTTTTAAATCGGCATCATTCCACAGTCTCAAAACATTTTAATTTTTTATTAAAATTTTTAACATACATAAAGCATTAAGGCCAAACATATAACGGTCTTTTAAAAAATTTTGTTAGTTTCCATAATTATAAACCATTATGATTCCCTCCCCCCCAACCTCCCCCATATCTCTTTCCCCTCTCAGTTAGTCTCTGTTTTGTTTCAGTATCATCATCTTTTCCTCTTATTATGTGGGATGATTTGGTGGCTTAGTTATTCTTTATGTAAGAAAGAAATTTTAGACATCGGGTCTTCAATATTTAGGAGAAAATTTTGCCATAATGCTTTAGGAGAACATAAATATAAGTATGTTCTTTTCTTTAATTATAGATTTCTAATTTTGTCATTGTACAATTTAATCATTTAAATCCTTAAATATAATATGTATGGACTTTATTTGTTTTCTTTTTCTTTTTCCTATTTTTTTTTTCCCCCTTAGCTTGGTATCAGAAAGTTAGAACACTTCTTGGGAGCGAAGTACAGGATTTTGAGGCCAGCCTGGACAGCATAGAAAGATCCCTTTTCAGAAAAGGAAAAACAGTGTCATATTTCAGTTTTTTTTTGTTGTTGTTGTTGTTGCCTTGTCCTCTTTCCCCCTAGGTAGGGTCTCACTCTAGCCCAGGCTGACCTTAAACTCACTCTCTAGTTCCAGGATGGCCTCCTACCTCTGCCTCTCAGAGTGTTGGTATCAAAGGCATGTGCCACCACACCCACCTTATCTTTTTTTTATTGTGGCTTCCAAATGGTAGATGTAATTTGTTTTTCTTTTTTTTTTAATATTTTATTTATTCATTTTTCAAGCTGACAGATACAGAGGTCTGGCTTATGTGGGTACTGGGGAATTGAACCAGGGGCCCCAGGCACTGGAGGCAAGTGCCTTAACCGCTAAACCATATCTCCAGCCCTGTAATTTGTTTTTCTGTTTCACCTGTCTAGATGATATTTAACATAAAACAAGTGATCTTAGAAGAGTACTTTATATCTAAAGAGGGGGCTTCTATATGTTTTGAGTGTCCTTAATCTGAAAATCTGAAACTTCAACCACATGATGCCATGAGTGGAAAATTCCACACCCTACCTACCTCATGTAATATGATCACAGTCTAAATATAGGCACAACAAAAACTTTACAACTATCGATAGATTATGTGTATAAAATATATATTATAAATGAATTTTAATTTTAAACTTGGATCTCATCCCCAAGATATGCACTAATGGACTTTGAGAAAGCCATGTGTGGTGGCACATGCTTTTGATCCAAGCACTTGGGAGGTAGAGGTAGGAGGATCACTGTGAGTTCAAGGCCAACTGGAGAAGACATAGTGAATTCCAGGTCAACCTGGTCCTGAGTGAGACCCTACCTTGAAAAAAAAACAAGAAAAAAAAAAAGGAAAACTCTTAAAACCAAAACACTTTTTCTCAAGCATTTCAGTTAGGAAATACTCAGTGCATATTTCTTTTTTTAATAAAACTTTTTGATTGACAACTTCCATAAATATAAAAAATATACCATGATCACAATCCCCTCCCACTACTTTCCCTTTTCCCCCCTCCCAAATCCGCTTCCACTGAATCTCTTCTTTCCAACTACTGTCTCTTCTATTTTGCTGTCATCATTTATACAGGTCTTGTGTAGGTAGTGTCAGTCACTGTAAGGTCATGAATATCACAGCCACTTTGTATCTGGTAGATAATATTGTACTCCTTCCCTTTCTCACACTCTTAGAGGGTGTGATAGAAAGGTCACATTTAGTGCTAAAGACTTCACTGTCACTTCTCAGAATCTTGATAAGTTTGAGTCACCCCAATGGTCACTACTATCTAAAAAGAAGATTCGGTAACAAAAATGGAGATTATTTAGAGGGCATAATATATCCATTTAGTGGGACTTTCCCCCTAGGACTTATGAACTCCCAAGCTATAGACTTTTGATTAGGTTTTCAGTACCAGGCATGAATTCCCTGTTGAGCGTGTTTCAAGTCCAGAGAGCAGTTGGTTTCTCCCATAACAGACATGCCACTATTGCACCTGTTGGTACATTTGGCTTGGTTGGCCAGCCATAAGGCTTGCTGGATTCACTGCTGGTTAACACAGTTGATGATTTTTCTTTCTCAACAGGCTACATGTATAGATACAACTTGAATGAACATTTGAAAACATGTCAAGTGAAAGAAACAAGATTCCAGTGACATATATTCTGATTTCATTTATGTGATGTGTCTCAAATAGGCAAATCCGTAGAGACAGAAAATAGATAGTGGTTGCCTGGGTCTCACAGGAGGTGAGAATGGAGAGTGATCCTGTTGAGTACAAGATACATAGAAGGTGATTCAGAATTAGTGGTCATTGTTATACAACCTTATGAATATACTTCACAAGGATGATATTCTCTCTCTCTCTCTCTCTCTCTCTCTCTCTCTCTCTCTCTCTCTCTCTGGAGGTAGGGTTTTACTCTAGCCCAGGCTGATCTGGAACTCACTCTGACCTTGAACTCATGACAATCTTCCTACCTTAGCCTCTCAAATACTGAGATTATAGGTGTGAGTCACCATGCCCAGCTCATGTACCTTTTAAGGACCACAATTATTTTGCAAAATTTAAAAGAGCCTTGAGGTAAATTAGGTTATCTAGGTTATCTTTTAATTGTGTTGTCAATAAGAAGAAAATTTAGGGGCTGGAGAGATAGTTCAGTGGTTAAGGCACTTACACACAAAGCCTAACAACCCAGATTCCATTCCCCAGTACTCACATAAAGCTAGAGATAAAATGGCACATGTACCTGGAGTTTCTTTGCAGTGGCTAGAAGCCCTGGCACACCCATTTTCTCCCTCCTTCCCTCCCTCCCTCCCTCCCTCCCCCCTCTGTACTTTCTCATTTGCAAATGAATAAATAAGAATATTTTCAAAATTTTTAGTGTGTTTATTCTGTTGGGGAAATTGAAAGCCTCTAAGGTAGATTGTAAATATGTTGTTAACATAGAGGAACTTATCCTTCTAGAAATATTCAGTTAAGAGTAATTTAATAAAACCATGCTAAGTATTTGTGAAATATGAATACATTTTTATAAAATATGTTAAGAACTTTTGTAGCTTTTGCATTAATCTGGTAGCTAGCATTAGTTTTATAAAATATTTACATCAAAGTTAAGCATGTTTTGATTTAGTAAGAGTACAGTATACCTCTTTCGAAATTGTGAGAATAGTTATTTTATGACTTAGAGAAAGACTATATATATATATATATATATATATATATATATATATATGTATTTTTTTTTTTTTTTTGGTTTTTTTGAGGTAGGGTCTCACTCTAGCCCAGGCTGACCTGGAATTCACTATGTAGTCTCAGGGTGGCCTTGAATTTATGGTGATCCTCCTACCTCTGCCTCCCGCGTGCTGGGATTAAAGACGTTCACCACCACGCCCGGCTTGAAAGACTATATTTTTGATTATAAAATGGTAGCTCAGCTTTCAAAATCCATCCAGTGTCAAGTTCTGGTTGCCTTAGATAGTAGTCATCCTGCTGCATACTTTACCTTCAGTTACATTTTAGAGCTACTGTGTGAGAACATTCCTGAATTACATCTAGATTAGGGGGAGCGTTGCCTCATATTCATTTTTAGCAACTTGTGTTCAGTGCTGTTTAATTCATTTGAACCATAAAACCATGTCTGAATATTTATGTTATTGGCCTACGAAATATAATTTTATATGGTCCAAACTAACAATTTGTGTCAGTTTACCAGAGAAGTATGGCAGTGCTAGTAGAAACATTTATTCTCTGTACTATTCTGAGTGATTTACATGTATTGACTTCAGCCTCATAATAATTCAGTGAATTGGTACTGTTACCTATCATTTACAATGAAGAAATAAGTGTGACAAGGTAATGTGCTTCAGCCAATGGGAGACTGAGGATTTGAACCCAAGAAGTCTTACTTCTGAGCCCACACATATGTTGCCTTTTATTCTTGATCTAGTCCTCTCTTACCCTCTGGTGGTTTTGTAAATTCAAGACCAATTCTTTCTCTTCTCTTTTATATTATTATTTGTATTTAGTTAGGTATTTTTCCAGAATGAATGGAATGACATCACCATAAAGGTTCAATAACTAATTACAATATATATTCTTTATCTGGATCTTGGTTCACAATTTATTACAAGATGGCTGCTTCATAAAACTCTGACATAATGAAACTAGTCTGGGAGCTGCATCCTCCAGCTACCACTGCTTTAATGACTCTAATATGAAACTGCCAGTAGTCTAATAATAAATGAGACAAATAGTTCTGTATGATTAAAAAAAATCATTTAGTCCAGTAAAATTTTATTTTTATGCTTTTTTGTCTTATTTGCACACACACACACAAAGAGAGAGAGAGAAAGAGAGAGAGAGAGAGAGAGAATGAATATGGATGGGTACGCCAGGGCCTCCTGACACTATAAATGAACTCCAGATGCATATGCCACTTTGTGCATCTGGCTTTATGTGGGTACTGGGGGATTGAACTCAGGCTGTCAGGCTTTCCAAGCAAGCACTTGAATCACTAAGCCATCTCTCCAGTTCTAATTTTTAATTTTTATTTGACACAAGTTTCATATTTCCCAGGCTTCAAAATACTACATAACCGAGTCTGGCCTTTAGCTCCTTATCATTCTTCCTCCACCTCCCAGTTGCTTGGATTACAGATTTGTGCCACCATTCCCAGTTAACAGAATAATTTTAAAAATAACTCAAAGCATTTGCCTTCAACTGTTCTATATTTTAGAATTATTCAGATTATTTCTTTACAGCAGAATGTTAAGTTACTTGGACCCAAAAGGTCTTTTATTGCCCCTCTTATAGATAGGGTAGCTTGTAGGGAAGGCTTGAAAATTGGGGCGTGAGAAATACAAGAGGCTAATCTTACTTGTATGACAGAGATCATTTTCCCAAGGATGAACAGACTATATTTTACTTAATATCTATTAGAGATAGATTTTCATAAACTTATCCAGAGTAACTAGGTTTTCACCTTCAGTGTAAAGAAGTGTTATGAAAATATGCTCATTAATATGCTATATATTTTTATCTCCTTGAATGTAATTTAGAGATTATATACTATAATAGGATTTATGACATTATACTGTTTAATCTTTAGGGTGTTGCGAGCACATCGAGGACAGTTGGCAGCAACTCAGTTTTGCCTGCATTTTAAGAATATATTAATCTTACTGAAGATCATGTGTTTTAGTTAAAAGGAAAAAAAAGAAATAAAGTTTATACCACTAGAATGTTTATAAATTCAAGGATGTATTTTTCTGTGGGCCAAGAATAAAACCATCTATAACAAAGAAGATGAATTAAAGATGAAATGATTTATTTTTATGGATAGGTTTAGTTAATACATGGGAGATGATACTGGCTTCTTTTCAAAGCATTTGTTTCTGTATATCTGAATTTGTACCTACTCAGTAACCTAAATTTTTTAAAATGGAACAATCTCTTTCCAATTAAAGGAAGTTCTGATTTACAAGTGTATTTTTCTGTTAGAAACCATGCCTTGTAAAATGAGAGAAACAAAAACAGTCTAATGAACCTACTTCAAATGCTTCTTTTAAAAAATATATTTATTTACTTGAGAACAAGAGAGAAAGAGGCAGATAGAGAATGGGTACACCAGGGCCTCTAGCCACTGCAAATGAACTTCAGATGCATGGGTCCCCTTGTGCATCTGGCTTTATATGGGTACTGGGAAATTGAACTTGAGTCCTTAGACTTAGTAAGTATGTGTCTTAATCCTGAGCCATCTTTCCAGCTCTCAAATGCTTTTTTAATGTAAAGAAGTATATTGTTATTTTACTAGTATAAAACAGGTTTTTTTTTGTCTGTTTTTTTCTGTTTCGTTTTGTTTTGAGAGTCTTGCTCTAGCCCTGGCTGACCTGGAATTCACTATGAAGTCTCAGGGTGGCTTCAAACTCACTGCAATCCTCCTACCTCTGCCTCCTGAGTACTGGGACTAAAGGCATGTGCCAGCATGCCTGGCATAAAATAGTATTTTATATATTTGAGTTTAAATCATTTCTCAGATTTTTCCCCATCTAGTTTAATTCATTACTTATTGTGTCTGTTTGATTCAAATAGTTTGTATTTGACTATAAAGTTCTAAAAGACAAGATGTCTTTTCAGTTTGTGGTTATTACAGTACTGCCTATTAATTAGTAGGTTCTCAGATGCTGTTTGATCTCATAGTTTCCATTTACGGAGAAAGGAGGATTTAATGTAAAGAAACAAGCAAAATGATGCTGCTTTTTAAAAGACCTATGGTTATCTGTTCTTTTATAATTGTTCGTTAAAACATTTTGCAAGCAGCAGTTTTTAGGAAATCTTTTTGCCATCTTTTCTTGTGTGTCAGGTTATCCTTCAGGTTTTTGACGTTTTTGGTGTCTTATGTGTTAAGCGAATATCTACAATGAAAACTCATCTCAGACTGTTAGGCTGTCTGCTTTCTTTATGTAAATGGAAAATATTTTAGCAATGTCAAAAGGAGAACTCTTCATTTCTGTTGATCCACCTTTGTTCCTAACCTACTGTTTTCTTCTGGGCTCTTTCTTTGGAGAACTTTGGGCAGTTCTTAGAGCAGCAAATCTGCTGGCAGTGAGCTATCTTAGTTTTCCTTCATTGCAGAATATCTTTAGTATTCATCCTTTAAGGATATTTTCTGTGACTATCCTGGCTAACAGGTCTTTCTTGTTTTTTTGTTTTTGTTTTTGTTTTTGTTTTTCAAGGTAGGGTTTCACTCTAGTCAAGGCTGACCTGGAATTCACTATGTAGTCTCAGGGTGGCCTTGAACTCATGGCAATCCTCTTACCTCTGCCTCCCAAGTGCTGGGATTAAAGGCGTGCGCCACCACGCCCCGCCAGGTCTTTTTTTTTTTTTTTTAACACTTAAAAATGCTATACTACTTAATAGTGATCTCTGAGGTCTCTCATGAGAAATTCTGTTATTCCTGTTTTCCTCCCATGCGAGTAATGCATATGAAACTTAAAATCTAAAGATTTAAGTTTTTGGGGGGGCTGAAGAGATGGCTTAGTGGTTAAGACGTCTGCCTGCAATGCAGAAGGACCAGAGTTCAATTCCCCAGTGCCCATGTAAAGCCAGATGCACAAGAGGGCACATGTGACTGGAGTTCATTTACAGTGGCTGGAGGCCATGGCACATCCATTCTCTCTCTTTCTCCCTCTCCCTCCCTCCCTCCCTCCCTCCCTCCTTCCCCCTCTCTCTCTTTGTCTCTCTCTCATAAATAAAATATTTAAAAAATTTTTAAAAAGATTTAAGTTTTTAGCCATCTTTCAGATAGTTTCTCCCTTTCATCTCATACTCTCTACAACATTATAAAATGAAATATTAGACCTCGTGTTTTTGTGACACATATCTCTTGAGGTCTTGCTCCTCTCTTCCTTTCATCTTTCAAATTCTACTTCAATCTTTCTAATAATTTCCTCAGTCATAAGTCATATATAACATTGTTATATTTTTTGTTTTGTTTTTTGTCTTTTTTATATTTGTTATATTTTTTAATTTAAAAATTTTCCTCTTAGTTCTTTGTATCTTTTTAAAAAAAAAAACAACTAAATAGGGGGCTGGAGAGATGGCTCAGCATTTAAGGCACTTGCCTGCAAAGCCTTAAGACCTGGGTTCAATTCCCCAGTACCCACATAAAGCTAGATGCACAAGGTGGTCCATGTGTCTAGAGTTTGTTTGGAGTGGCTAGAAGCCCTGGCACATTCATATTCTCTCTCTCTCTCTCTCTCTCTCTCTCTCTCTCTTTCTCTCTCTCTGTCTCTCTCACATAAATAAAATATTAAAATCAATATTGAATAGAATTTTCCAGTTGGGTATAATTGTGGTACATAACCTGTAATCCTAGCACTTGGGAGGATGGAGAGTCAGGAGTTCAAAGTAAGCTGGGGCCACATGAGATTCTGTCTCTGAAAGAGGGGAGAATAACAGAAGAAGGGAGGGGGACTTCCATCTTTCCGTTTTAAGAGTGTTTGCTCTTATTGGAACTTTTAATTTTTTTTATCTTTATTGCCCAAAATTAGATACATTGATTGAGTAAATATTGTGTTTATGTTCCCATTTCCCTCCCCCCAATCCCCAATCCCCTGGGTATCCTCCTCGGTGGGCACACTGGATCAATCCATGTGACAGTGGGTTATGGACAGCACAGGAGGCAACAATGTTGCGGCCCCCCCTTTATGAACTGTAGCTAAGGGTGGTAATGTCTCTGGGTAATCTCTCTCACCATGGCTCTTAAAATCTTTCCACCCCTCTTCCACTCAGTTCCCTGAGTCATGGAGGGTGAGTTTTAAGTCTTATTTTATTGTTGTTGTGACCTCAAGAGTCTCTGTGTTTCTATTATTTTAAGTTGTGTTGGAAGTTGTTGGTGTCTGTCTCACTGACTTATCCTGGGATGACTGATTGGCTGTGGTTATAGGTCTCGTTCTTGCCCCGCCACTGTCTCAAGTGTTTCACTTGGGGGCCTACACCATAGGCCTGGGGTGGTTCATCTCTTGCTGGGATGTCAGCCTTCAGCCTTCGATTCTTCAGTGGAGTTGGAATGACTACAGCTCTCTCACTGAAAAATACAAACAGAATCTCCATCAGAGAGTGAGATCAGTATAGGTTAAATGAAACACACATTCCTAATTTGGCAAAATTCTATTGAGATTAGCCTCTCTGTAGTTCTCTAGTAATGGGGATTTCTTTTTGGAGCCCCATTTTTTGGTTCCCGTAGGATTTTGCCCTGAGTCCCAATTCCAGTTAAGGGTTCCTTGTCCCTGAGTGGATTACTTGGCCAATTTAAAAGCTGTTGAACACCCCCACCCCCTGGTTTTGGCATCTCTATTGCACCAGTGATCATTTCTTGGTCTGTTGATTTCTCCCAGAAGGTAGTATGTTTATCCTTCTCATGGCAACAGTCTGCATTTTGTATCTGTGGTCTCTGCTTTCTCCAAATTTCATTGACCAATTTCCCCTGGCAGCTTATGTTGTGTCTTCCATTGTTGGAACATTTTCATGATAATTGTTTTTGGGCATATGGGTATGTGTGTTCATGTATGAGTTGAGGTGTGTGCCAGTGAAAGCTTGTGGAAGTCAGAGAACAACTGCTTTCTGATTAAATTTGAGGCCTGATAAGTGAGAAGGAATTCATGCCTGGTACTGAAAAATGAGTCAAAAGCCTATGTCTCAGGACATTGGCCCTTGAAGGAAGCTACCATTTAGCTAAATGGAAATATTGAGGCCATAAAACTGTCTTCTTAATGTGTGTGTATATGTTTATGCTCACTGATTAATGCTGTTCTCACTTTTGGTTAGAGAGGCTTCTTTTTACGGATGGTGGTAGAAACAGGGGAGACCCAAGTTTCATCAAGGTGGCAAGTGCTCAGCATTAGACAAGTCATTGGTATCCCTCTCAGCAGGGCTCAGGGAACATTGCAGAGGAGGTGGAAGAAAGAGCATTAGTACTGCTCTCACTGCTGACCAGAGAAGAAGCTTCCCTCAGGAGATGAAGGTAGACACTCAGAACTGAAAAATGCTGAAAATAAGAAGCTGTTAAAAACTCAGCACCAAAACTCAATCCAAACAGGACTTCTCTACCAGTACCTCCAGGACTCAAATCTAATCAGAAAGCAGTTGGTTTATTGCATCTGGGGCCATGCTTGTTAAGACTGTTGACTTTTTTTCCCTTAACAGCTTGCATAACGCTTTCCAGCACAAAGGAAGCTTGCCATCAGGAAGGTGGCTTTCAGCTTGATTTCTCATTGTCCTGAAACTGTAGCATATAGTATCTTCAGCAATAGGGTCTTACCACTTAGTTCTGTTTGATAAGCAAGAACATTGACAATAGTCTGTATGGGCCTTAAGGGCCTTTCTAACCCCTAGGGGAGAGGCCCATGATTAACACTGGGGTTCACTTATAACAGAGTATATGTGCTTGAGCTCACAGAATCAAACTGGCATATTTTTGAGTACATTAAATGCACAAATTTAGAAAAACTTTTGGGGGACCATTGAGACATTGCTCTTGTACCTAAGTGTGGAGAGTAAATAAATCTTCCAGGTAGCTTTCTTATTTTTCCTAAGATTCCAGTCCATTTATTTTAACAGTTATTTCTAGCAAGTCCTTTATGTTTCTTAATAGAAGTGTATTAGTTCTCTCTCACATACTCAGCAATGCATTTTAATAAGTATATTGAAACTGGCCATGGTAACTCTAATCTATAATTCCAGTACTTTCGAGGCTGAGGCAGGAGCATAACCATGAGTTCAAGGCCAGCCTAATCTGCATAGTGAGTTCCAAGTGAGCCTAGACTACATAGTGACTTCTTGGGCGGCCTGGGCTACGAAATGAGTTCAAAACATACAAAGCATACAAAACAAAGTCTATTTAATTTTTTCTCATTCAAATCTCCTTCATCCCTTTTATCTGGCTTTACCATGTATCTTCTTTAGAGCATATGTGAATTGCAACAGGTTTTGGGGATTTAGAAATATATTGGAGAATAAAATATGTAGTAAACTTGATCAGAAAGTAGCATTCTTTATACATGGTTGAGGTTGAGAAATCTAAAGCAAGATAAGAAACATTCAGATGAAACATTTTTTCCATGTAATAGTCATTTCTCAAAGATCTTTTCTTTTTAGTCCTAATGTTGGTGTGCACACTCTGCTGAAGTCTAGATTCAAGTTCTAAGTCAGAAAAATTGTTTTGAGAAAAAGACATCTACTAGAATCTTCTGGGCACTCCTTCAACAAAGATATCTCTTAGTCAATAGATGTCATCCCCAACACCTGCCTAAAATGACTTATTTCTTTTCTTGATTACTACTTATAGCTTTTTCTTTTTAAAAAAAAACTTCACACAAAATGTAAACTTCATACATTGGGATTATTCTTTAGTCTGAATCTTTTCTTTGGATAAAATAAGCTTTGGGATGCTTATTCAGATGTTCAATGGAACAGTGTGGAGAACAGTAATTGTGTTTGGGCTAAAGAATTAATCCATTTAGTCATGGGAAGCATTACCTAGCTTTTTTCTTAGTAGCTGATTGTCGTGCAACTTAGGGCCTATTTTAGGATTTTAGCTTCAAATAGAAACTTTAAAAAATGAACATTTATTTGTGTTGATAAGCATATGCTTTTGAATAATGATCCATTGACTTGATTTCAGTGAATTTGACATAGCTTTTCAATTCACAGTTCTTATTTTACCTTTGCATTACTCAGATTTTTTAAAAAAAATCTTCTAAAAGAAAATTGTTGAATAACTAATATTTGCAACATCTTTTTCCAGAAAGAATCATAAGTTGAATTTATTTGATAGTTATATCAAAATTACTTTTATCAACAATAATTATTCTTCTGAAACAGAAAAGCTTGTATCTTATTAAGGAGCAAACTAAAAACAAATTTTTGAAAATTTTTAGCTAGGCGTGGTGCCTTACACCTTTAATCCCAGCACTCTGGGGAGGCAGAGGTAGGAGGATTGCCATGAGTTTGAATCCAGCCTGTGACTACAGAGTGAGTTCCAAGGCAGCCTGGGCTACAGTGAGACCCTGCCTTACAAATAAACAAAAAAACCCACAAAACTTATTTTTACCTTTGAAGGATAATTATCCCATCTCTTATATAAAGCAGTGCTTTATATAATTTAATTGTTAATTAACTTAAATTTAACTTGTTTATTTAAGTGATTGGACAAAAGAGAATTTCTGTAGTGATATAAGTTGCATTTGTACACCTATAGTACAGTGTGTCAAGATCCATATAATGAAGAAAACTATAACTTTTTTGGGGAAAAGAGGTTTCAATCTAACCAAGGCTGACTTGGAACTCACTCTGTAGCTTAGCCTAGCCTCCAGCTTACAGTGATCCTCCTACCTCAGCCTCCCTATTACTGGGATTAAAGGTATGTGGTCACCATTCCTGATTATAACTTTTTTTTAACTGTGTGCTTTCATATTATAACCTTAGTTTAAGCTATTAGATTTACTATTGTTTTATTGCAGTTTTATATGTACTACCAATGAATAGTCATTGAATATTCACTGTTTGCCTTTTATAATATAATAAACTCTACAATTTTCATGAACTCTACTGAGATGGGTATGTATATAAGACAGAAAAAGAAACAAGTTCTAGTTCTTCAGCTCACTTTGTTGATTCACCTTTTGAGGGATTTTCATAGAAATAGACTCATACAATATGTGGTTGTTGTATTGTCTTATAGTATTTTTCAGATTCTTTGAGAATGCACTCTTTATGGCCAAATAATATTCAGTTGCATGGAAATATAGGAATTATTAGGAAATAGCAAATTGTCTGGCACATTTTTTAAAACTTTTTCTTTCTCTAATATTTTATTTTCAATCAGAGAGAGAGAGAGAGAGAGAGAGAGAGAGAGAGAGAGAGAGAGAGAGAGAGATACCAGGACCACCACCTTGTGGGTCTGGCTCATGTGGATCCTGGGGAATTGAATCCAGGGCCCTAGGCACTGGAGGCAAGAGCCTTAACTGCTGAGCCATCTCTCCAGCCCTGTCTGCCACATTTTATTGAAGTTACCTTCTTGTTGCTAGACCAAAAGAAGCTGATGGGAGGAAAGACTTTATTTTGGCTTACAGGGTTGTGTATGTATGTGGTTGTATGCATGTGTGTGCAGACGTGAAAGCCCTGTGATACACATGTGAAGGCCAAAGGAGACTGTCCTCTTCTATTATTTTTCTGTCTTACTTTCTTGAAATAGGGCCCATAATTGAACCTGGAACTCAAGCAGTGTTTTGGCTAGACTGGCTTCCCAGTGGGCCAGCAATGTTCCTGTCTCAGAGTTACAAACATGTGAGGCTATGTTTGGATTTTTTAAAATGTGGATACTGCTGGGCGTGGTGGGGCACGCCTTTCATCCCAGCAGTCGTGAGGCAGGGGTAGGAGGATCGCCCTGAGTTTGAGGTCACTCTGAGACTGCATAGTGAATTTCCAGGTCAGCTTGGGCTAGAGCGAGACCCTCCCTTAAAAAAAATAAAAACCAACACACACACACAAAATGTGAATACTGAGAATTGAACTTAGGTCCTTATGCTTGCATAGTAAGTGCTGTTACTCGCTGAGCCATCTCCCAGTCCCTGTTTCAATTTTGACACTATGAGATTGAATTTTTCTGTTCTATAAAGTGGACATGATAATACAAACCTGTTTATAAAAGACACTAAACATAGTACCCGGCAGAGAGAGAGAGAGAGAGAGAGAGAGAGAGAGAGAGAGAGAGAGAGAGAGAGAGAGAGAGAGTATGTGTGAGAAATCAAACTACTGTGCTTTTGCTTTTTCTCTGCACTCAGCAATTTCTTCTTCCCTAGTCAGTCCAAATCCATCCAAGTTCACCTGAAATCTCACCTCCTCTGTGAAGATTCCTCTTTCTAAAAAAATATTTATTTATTTGAAAGACATAGAAAATATGAATATCAATGAGAATGAATGGGCATGCCTGGACCTCCTGCCAGTGCAAATGAACTCCAGGTGCATGTGCCATTTTGATGCCGGCTCTATGTGGGTACTAGGGAATTAAACCTCGGCCTTTGGGCTATGTAAGCAAGAGTAAGCTATGTAAGCAATCTCTCCAGCTCAATTTCTTTCTTCTTGAAATTAAAAATTTGAGTTGACTAACCCCATTCTGATGTTCATTATTCTCCAGCTCACTCAGATATTGATACTGCCGTTAGAATTCCTTGGGCACTCCTTTGCCTATGCTACACAAGTTTGGTATGACTTTGTAGTTGAGGGTTATGTTTTTGTTATTGTTTTTTTTTTTTTTTTACAAATTTGGATATATTGAGGACAGGCTCTTTAAAAAAAGGATAAATGCTACTCTGTTTACGTTTGTCACTTATGAGATAGTGGCATTTGATTCTCTTGGGGATTATTATTCTGATTTTTGCAAGCAAGCATGTTCATTGATGAGTTATTTCTCCATCCCTATTCTATTTTTTTGTTGGTTGTGCTTTCAATAGAAAACTGGATAATAAAGCCTAGATTACAGTAGCTCATTCTACCGTATTCAGAAGATACATGAGATTTGAAAGCCTGTTTAGTAAATGGGTAGTTTTCAGAGGTAAAGGAAAGGCCTTGCAACTCAAGAGAAAGACTTCAGTCCTATGTAGACGAGGATTCAACAGAAGGAAATCAGGCTTAATATAGGGAATTTCATCATTTGAATAGATCCATGTGTTTTCAAAGGTAATTCAGTGTGTGAGTTAAAGTAACACAGGTTTAAAGCACATGGAAGATGGAGATAGAATTTGGGTTTGCATGGACATCAGGCTTAAGTTCAGAGTATTCTCAAGGGAAAGATTTATTTTGAGTATTGTTTACTTTTAAAAAGCTTTAGTGTTTAAGTGTATCTAATTATGGATGATAATAATAAAAAAAAGAAAAAAGCTTTAGTGTGAAATTAGGCTGGAATTCGTTTTCAGAATGTAACTCTCATAAATTTACAGCATGGGTAACAAACTGGGTCTCTTATAAATACAAGAATTTAAGAGAAAAGTCCCACTTACAAGAGAATAGTTAATATTTCTTACAAGCAGTTATTACGTAGGCAAATTCTGTATCCTGAGTATATCTTTACATGTTGCGTAACATCTACCTCTCAGTTATAGCAGAACTGAAACAGATTTCTTTGATTCTGATGTCTTTTATGAAGGTGAAGCTCTTATAAGTATACCACTTGTTCACCTAAATGTCGTAAGTGTTTTTGTTGAAAATTTTAATCAAATATTCATTATGTTTTGAACCATTGTGAACACTGGAAGAAAAAAAGGGATGTTTATTTAATTTTTTTTCTGTCTCCTTCAGAAATAGGGAAAGTATCACCTGAATATAAGATCCTGAGACATGATCACTTAAGCCATGTGTTTGTCTCTATAAAGTTCAGTGAAGGGAAAGATCAACATTTTGGTATAAATATGGCTTGTTGCTTGGGGAAGGAAACAAGTGAATTTGAATCCTAATGAATCTTCTATCACTATCAGAATTTGACTTTGTGGAGGAAATGGATATTTTAAACGAAGGGTAAATAGATTGATTTGGGAGAATAATGTGATCACATAATTTGTTTTAATGTGGTGGTGATTTAATGTGGTTTGTGAATTAGCTACTAGATACTACCTGTAAAATACTTAATTTACTCTAAAGTCTTGAGGGATGACTTAATACTAAGTTGGTAATTTTAGTATCAGACTTCGGTGAAAGAATTATGAGATTACTTCAGGAAACTAGAATGTCTAGTCAGACCTCAAGAATCATATATGAATATGATATATATTTGGGTATGTAAGAAAATATATGATATATATTTTGGTATGTAAGAAATTGCCAAAATCATATGTCAGCTTTATGATTTTGGCACACCTAAGTCTCTTTCTTTTGTTTTTCTAGATCACACTGCTCACTACAGAAATAGGTTTGCTGTATATTTTAAATGAATAATGAAAGAGTGAATCATTCTCTGTAGAGCTGTTTATTGTGGTAGAATTTTATCTACAGATACAGCCACTTTGCCAAATCTCTGATGGTAACAGTAATATTATCTATTTAATTTTGATAACTTTTTACCAAGAGTTGTTCAAATGAGCAAATGTAACAACATTGTATAAAGAGAAGCAATTTTTAAGTTAAAGGAGACTAATTTAAAGAAATAAATAATTTTTTAGTATAGTGGTTTTGAGACTTGCACCTTATAGAAGACGTTTATTTTATTTTTATTTTTATGTTATTCTTTATCTCACTTCTTGTTTGATTATAACTATTTTTGGCACTAGAAAAATTAAACATAACAGTTAATCATATTTAGCTAGATGCTGTTTAAAAATGAGAGTTTAAAATTAACTTTCCTCCCTAGTATGTTCATTTTTGAGCTCTCTATTGCTTTATCTAAATAGTAATTAAAAGCTTTCTGTTAATGATGTTTAGCACTATGGTTATTTTAATGTCATTTGAGGATGTTTTAAAAAGAGAAAGGAAATCTCCCTAAATATCTTAACAAATGAGTGAAACCTTTAAATAAATTTTTTTAGGTCCTTGGGTAGTTACTAAAATGACTGTTAAAATTTATTTTTGAACATTATGATATACTGTGTTCATATTAAAGATTAGCCTACATCTGAGTGCATGTTATATTTATTTGAGTACATAGCAATGTTTAAAATTGATTGTGTTTCAGGAAGAGAGCCTGTCACTATGTTGTATTTTATAAGGAGGGAAAAGGCAATCCAGAACAATCAGAGCAGGCTAGAGCAACTTGTTAAACACTTTAGAATTAGACTCCCCCCCTCCCCACACACACACTTCTGATGTGATACTTTGAAGGCAGCTGCTGCAGATAAACTCTGGAGCCCCAGATGGTGGTTGCCTAATCCTCATGAGAATTCATGTCCTGGAAGCAGCTCTTATCTCTCCAGACCTGACATTGTCTGTGAGCTTTCACTAAGGAGGGAATAATATAAACATGCTATGCATGAGTTTCGCTTCTTGAATATGTCAGAGACATAAGAAGTTACAGCAAAGTATAACAAGAACAGAGTTCACATTATTGAAAGTATTATTATTTAAAGGACTTGATGGGAGCTTATGAGTATTGGCATATAGTTTGAAGGAAAGGCACAATGAATTTTGTTTGAAATGCCACTCTTCCCAATATTGTGAATTCGGAAATGTAGATTTGTCATTAAATGTGTAACACCCAGAAGAATCCACTGTTAATGTGATTTGCTCTAGTCTAATAATTTAAAAAAATTCATAAATGATTGTTGTCACTTTTATTTCTGACTCAGTGATCCTTCCAGTTTGGAAAGTTAACAGTTTCAGTGTTCTGGGCTGATGTTTTGTTAAACAATGTGAGCTCTAGGTCAGTGATGCCTATACATGCTTGTCTCTAACATAGCAACCACATGTTCTGAAGTGGATTATAGAGCCTGTTTCAGGCACTGTCAAATGAATTATTGGTAAATCACTCATTACAGGTGTAACACTATAAAGGCAATAAGGGGGGTTTCCCCTTTATTTTACCATTATAAAAATTGTAATTAAATGAGAAACGAGTTCTCATAATAAAGCCTATGTCTGTCATTCAAATCTTATGTCTCTTTCCTGTAAATACCCTGTTCTCTTACCTCAGACCTTTCACTAGTTCTGGAGTTTGTGGTACCCATTTTTGTGTTTTCGTACCATTTCATTTTATTTGATTATCCTGGAAGAGATTTCTCATCCCATAAGCTCAGCCCAAATGTCATTTCTGTGAGGCTCCCTTAGACTGTTATTTCATTTTCTTTTCTCCAAGAACTGTATAGCTTTCTAAGTTATATATTCTTCACCATAATGGTACACACATGTAATTTCAGCATTTGGGAGCTAGAGGAAAGCGGGTTATGGATTAAAGGATAGCCTTGGCTACATAGCCAGTTTTGAGGCCAGACTGAGTTCATTTGGCAGACCCCGACTCAAAAAAAAAAAAAAAAAAGAAAAGAAAAGAAAAAATAACCCATGAAAGGCTTGGAAGCCAGACAAAGTTGTACATGCCAGTAGTCCCTGCACCCAGGAGGATTGCAAGTTTGAGGCCAGCCTGGACTTCATAGGAGACCCTATCTTAAAAACAACAACAAAAACTCAAATAAGCCTACCCAGGTATAACTTTGATACTATAGATGAAGGGTAAAGAAAAAGGTTCCAAAGACCCATGTGTTCCAAATAATTTTTTTTGTTTTGGGGGATGTGTTTCTGTGTGTGTGTGTGTGTGTGTGTGTGTTTATGGATGTGTGCACATACTTATGCATGTCGAGACCAGAGGTTGAGGCTGGGTGTATATTATTACTCTTTCCACCTTTATTCTTGGAGACAGGATTTCTTCTTCTTCTTCTTCTTCTTCTTCTTCTTCTTCTTCTTCTTCTTCTTCTTCTGCTGCTGCTGCTGCTGCTGCTGCTGCTGCTGCTGCTGCTGCTGCTGCTGCTGCTGCTGCTGCTGCTGCTCCACCTCCTCTTCCTCCTTCTTTGTGTGTGTATGTGTGATTTATGTATCATTTTATTTTATACTTAGTTTAATGCTTAGAACTCTATAATGATTTGTTAAATTAATGACCAAATGCATATATAAATAAATCCACCAACTCCTAAATTGATGGCTTAATTTCTATATACATGAGACAGGGTTTCTTGATGAACCTGGAGCTCACTTGTGGACTAGTAGGCAGCAAGCTCCAGAGATTCCTTTTCTCTGCTTCACCAATACCCGGATTATGAGCACGCTATTATGCGTGGCATTTTATGTGGCTTCTGGAGATCTGAACTCAAGTTCTCACACTTGCTCAGCAAGTACCTTACTCACTGAGCCATCACCCCAGCCCCCATACAAACATTTTTATATTGAATTAATTGCTGGTTGACTTTTGGTATATTTGTCATATATTTTATTTTTCTTGTTTTATGAAGTTCTGTTGCTTTCTGGGTGTTAGTGTAGACTTAAATGAAGCACTTTCACTTGTATACACTATAGATGCATACCCACCCTGGTACACTGAATTAATTTTTTAAATTATTTGTGTGTGGGTGCACACATGCTTGCACTTGTGTCTCTTGTTGCTGCAAACTGAATACCCATTCAGGTTTACATGGGTGGCCAAGGAACTGAACCTAGGCTGACAGGCTTTGTAAACAAACTCCTATAACCTCTGAGCCATCTCCCCACTCCATAAACTCATCTCATACTGCTTCCTGCTTCTGTTATATTTGCTGTATCCCTTCCACTTAGAGGCAGGTATTGGGAAAATAGGGGAAGGTTCTCTTTCCTACTGTATGTTAAAAGGCCAGAGAAAATGTCCTAGATAATGCCATTCTTTTTATAAAAACAGTGTGTGTGTGTGTGTGTGTGTGTGTGTGTGTGTGTGTGTGTGTGTGTGTGTTTGTGCATGGCCAGGGTCTCTTGTCACTGTAGACTATTGCCGTCTGGCTTTATGTGGGTGGCTGGGGTAATTGAATCCCAGGCCAGCAGGTTTTGCACACAGGCTCTGCAAGCAAATACCTTTAACCACTGAACCATCTCCCCAGCCCCTGATGACATTCTTTATCATGATCTCTCATCATATTGTATTCCTTTTTAAATGACATGATGGTACATACTTTAAATCCTAGCACTCGGGAGGCTGAGATAGAAGGATTGCCATGCATTCAAAAGCAGCCTGGGCAGGAGATGAACCCTGCCTAACAAAATAAATAAAAATAAAAGAATAACAGGCTAAAGAAATAGCTCAGTGGTTATGTTCTTGCTTGCAAAGCCTGATGGTTTGGGTTCCATTCCCCAGTACCCATGTAAAGCCAGATGCACAAAGTGCCACCTGTGTCTGGAGGGTTTTTTTTTTTTTTTAACAGTGGTAGAAGGCCTTAGTGTGCCTATTCTTTTTCTCTTCCCTTACAAAATATTAAAAAATAAATAAAAGTTTAAACAAAAATAAATAATGGTTTGAAATCCAGATGACTGATTCTTTGCTGTTATTTCTCTATCTGTGTTTTGTGGGGAGGGTGCTAGGGATAGACCATAGAGGCTTGTCAAGTGTTCCATTACTGAGCTATTATCACTGGCCCCACCTTTTTTCTATTACCTGCCCCTCCCACACACATTCCTTCTACTTTAGTCCACTGGTTTTCCCATAGTTCTTCCCAGTCTCTTAGGGACTCTGGAAAGAGGAGGATCACATAGCTAGGGCTTTTTTACTCCCCTGTTTAAAGAAAGCTAGGCTGGAGAGTTGGCTCAGCAGTTAAAGGTGCCTGCTTACAAAGCCTGACAGTCCAGGTTTAATTCTCTAGTACTTATGGAAAGCTAGATGTGGCAAGAGACCCTGGCATGCCCACTCTGTCTTTCTCTTCTCTCTCTCTCTCTCTCTCTTTCTCTCTGTCTGTCTCTCTCTCTCTGCTTTCAAATAAGTAAATAAAAAATAATAACTTAAATAAAAATGATAAAGCTATATGTGAAGTCAAAAATGTTATATTTTTTGTAAGTTTTATTCTAAATTTTACCAAAAATATTTTCATCTTAGTGGTAAAATATTGAGTTCTCTGAATGCTCCTTTATTTTTACTAGAGATATATTTGGATTTACATAGCATTTTATACTGACAGTTCTTTTCTTTCTCAATACTTTTTAAGCTTTAGTTTCCACATCTTGGAAGTAGGATGTGAATGATGTGACACTGTTTTGTATTTGAAATTTTCTACTTTAGGATGTTATGTCATATAAATATTGCCCAGGAGTTTATAAAGGATAATTGTTGATGGAAAGCATTCAAAATAATTTCTCAGAAAATCTATGGCTAAAACAATGGTTCTCAACTGACAGTGACTTGCACCCGTCTACCTCCTTTTGTCCCCTCTAGGCCATTTTCTAATGTTTGGGAACTATTACAGTTATTACAACTGAGGTGATGGAGGCACTGTTGGCATCATCCAGATAGTTACTATCCTACAATGCATATTCTGTCCCAAAATGTATAGTAGTAAAACTTGGAAATCTGATCTAGAGATAACTATCACTCTTTTACCTAACCTAAAGAAAACATTTATTTTGCTCATAATTTTGTGTGTGCTTGTATAGGTATATAGAGTTAGCCATTATTCTGATGATTCCTTTTATAACATTTTATTTTGTTTTGTTTATTTGCTAGCCGAGAGAGAATGGGTGCAACAGGGTATCTAGACATTACAAACTACAGATGCATGTGCCACTTTGTGCATCTATCTTTATGTGAGTATTGGGGATCAAATATGGGTCATTAGGCTTTACAGGCAAGAGTTCTCTATCTCTGCTTGCAAATAAATAATTCCCCAGTACCCACATAAATCTAGATGAGCAAAGTGGCATATACATCTGGAGCATGTTTGCAGCAGCTAGAGGCTCTGGTGTGCTCTCTCTTCTCCGACCCCCTCTCTTTCTCTGTCTCTGTGTGCCTCTTGTCTGTCTGTCTGTCTCTCTGCTTGCATATATATAGTTTTTTTTGTTTGTTTGTTTTTTGAGGTAGGTTCTCTCTCTAGCTCAGGCTGACCTGGAATTCACTATGTAGTTTCAAGCTGACCTCCAACTCACAGCAATCCTTCTACCTCTCTGCCTTCTGAGTTCTGGGATTAAAGGTGTGCACCACCATGCCCAGCTCTAGATAAAAATATTTTTTACCATTTGAGCTTCGACTCTTTCAGAATTTGCATTTGACATACATAATTTTATACTGTATGATTATTTTAATTTTCCCACAAAGACCCTACCTCCAAACAGTTTTTGAAGATAAATATCATTATTGCTTATCTTGGTCTATTTAATGTTTTCTTTTTCCCTTTGGTTAAAGGAGGCAAGCAATTACTTTAGCTCAAACAAAAATTCTAACAAAGCCCTATAGCTCTGTGGAATATAGAAAGAAATGCTAACAAATTAAGTAGGTATATATTTTAAGAAATATTGGTTATAATTTTAAAAGCAGATAATTCAAATTGTTTTGATGATTAAAAAGATACCAATACTGTCATAAAACTTTAACAAGCTGTTAAATTTCAAATGTGCCTTTTATTTGGTGACCCTGTACCTTTACATACTAAATAAATGTTAGATTCATTAGCCTGCAGAGCATATTATTTTTATAGAAGAATAGGCTATCTTTATAGTCCTTGCTTTGCTGTTGCTCACTGTTGTACAGATATGCCAGGTTTTAATCTCCTGAGATCTCTGTTCCTTATTGTTTACTTGAATTGCTTCTAAATTTTTTCACTTCAACAATGTTCTGGTTTATTAACTTGCACATTCTTTTAAAAGCATATGTGATGTAATCATACATTCATTTAATAATGCTGTCTTCAAATTTACATTTCCCGAAGTCATCGGAGAGCAGATCAGCAGCATTGAAAAGCCAGAGGGGAACTGGAGATGAAAAACATTTTTTCACTTAAAAGTTTTTTGGTTCTTAACCAGTATATGATGTTTGCTCAGTGGGGTGTGTGTGTGTGTGTGTGTGTGTGTGTGTGTGTGTGTTATGATATGAATTCATCAACCAAGAAAATTGCTTTCTATCATAGATATTTTATAAAGTATCATTTATTCTGTTTTCTTCCCCAAAGACATTTGAAACCCAAATTTGCATATCTAAGTGGCAAAGCTCTAAACTTCAATTATCCAGTAGTTTAACATAGAATCATACTGCAGCACTCATTAACACATTTGAGTATACTATGTAAGTTCAGAATATGAATTATCTAGTAGTGAGCAATGCTGCACTTAATTAATTCTTATGTTGTTGGTTTATTTTTATGTTAAGAAACTATTTTTAGAGATGATATTCGTTCCAAATGTACAGAAAAGGAGCTTAGTGTGTTTAGATGTTATGTTGAATGAGGTGTGCAATTTGAAAATGTTAGACCTTTGAAACATTCTATGATAGTTTAACCTTTTCAACTGATTTCATTGCGTAGTATCTTTCTAGAATCTGTTCATTGTACTATTGTTTTAGCTAAGACCTCTGATCTGTTTCCAAGTCATGTGCTATTTTCCTGATAATATATGAATGGAATTAGTTACCTGATAGCAGACTCCTTCTGAGCTCTCATACCACCACAGAATTCCCCCTTTATCCTGTGGTGCTGTTTCAGAATTAATACTGTGTGATAATTTTTGAAAAATTTCTTAGTGAAAAGAAATTTAAAGTGTAGGAAATAGTAATTTTTCTACCAACATTAACTAGTGAATTTGAATTTCAAAGCATATACTTTTTTGTAGGTTTTTTTTTTTTGGGTTGAATTATTAGTCTTGTGAAGCAAATATTACCTAAGCGGTTGAAAAAGGGTATTTCTGATATAATCTTAGAAATTAGGGTCAGAAAATATAACTTTTTTATAGACTAAAGATCTCTCTATGTTATATTAAATTTTAATAGCATTGATATTCTACTTGCTTTATGAAGCCTTTTATTACAAACAGTTATGAATATGAACATCTCATTTGACTACTGATGAACAGAGGGGAAAATCTAAATTAAAACTTTAAATACCACTATTTAATTACCCAAATGGCTTTGACTGTGTTAAAGAGTGCCTGGGATTATTCTGTTTTTCAATTTGTTTTAATGCTTCCTTGGTAAAAGCTGATGGATTCCCAGGCCCATTGCTGTCACTGATGAACTATATAAAGATAAATGACATTATGGTAAATTCCACTTAATGACACATTTTTAATTTTCAGAACACAGACATTTTCAGGCTAGTGAATGAAGGCTAATTACCTCAAGATCAGAACAAAATAACTCCTCATTTCGAAAGATAATAGAAAAGAAATGTTGCAGATTAATGATGCTATTTATCTTTAAAGGAAAAAAATTTTATCTTTATCCAGATAGCATATCTCCCTGAGGAGCATGGTTATAAAATGAATCTGAAGTCGCAACTTAATAGGTTATTAAAATTGTGAGTGCAAGCTCTCCTGCTTTAGTCTTTCCATAAATTTAAATTGAAGGTCTGCTGTATTCAAAAAGGAGCAGCTTGTTTATGAGGCCAGGGGGAGCAACATAGGTTACTCACAAAAGATTCACTTAACCTCCTTCTACCAGCTTGCTTCTTTATTACTATGAATGAAACTAAACTATTTGAAAAAAGTATTTTGAGATTTTGTACCACTCATAATGTATAGAGCTTATGTATGTGGAAGGACCACATTTGGTTTTGATTCAGATTAAAAATGAAAACTAAATGCTTGCTGCCTTTACTGAATACATATAAATCAGTTTGTGATCAGAGTTCATTGTATAGTACATGTATAGTTTTGAACATTTTGATTTTGTTACCTAAGAAGAAAATACCTTAGCCTTTGAGTGTATAGTTTTGTGATCACAGCATTTATGTAGGAGTTGTTCAATAAATCATTATTCACAGTTAAAGGATTAGCAATAATCCTTTTGCTGCACTTCCACAAAAGTTACAAATTATGATAGATGATACTACTTCATCATAGAGACTTCAAACTGTTCCTGACATTTAAACTCACATCTTTTATACCAGTAATATTATTTCTTTACTAATGAATCCATATAGCATTTTCTGAAATTTTCATTCTTGTTTAGTAGATGGTATAATTTGCTTATATATTGATCATTTTTCTGAGCCACAGAAAAATGTTGATGACTAGCATAACTTTGAAATGAGTTTATTTCTTACATTGGATAGAAATTGCATTATGCCATTTTAAGATAATATTTTTCCCTTTGCAGTTTTATTTGGTATAATTGTTTTATCTGTTAGGGGCAGTAGTGGACTGATTGCCTTCACCATCATTTTGAAGGGAAAGTTTCTGTTAAGACATTTCATAGACCAATCAAGAATAGGATTCTTTGTAATTTCAATACTGTTTGATATTATGTTAACTATGATGGCTTCTTTATTTTTAAATTGTTCTTAATTGATTCTGTAGGCTAAAGGTAATTTTCATGTCTGGTAAAACTTCAAATTATTGAAACTCAAATGAGCCGCATTTATTAAAAAATGAAAAATTCTATAAAATGAACCTGTGTTAAATCTTCTTTTCTTTTTTTCCCTCTCATTCCTGGGGATCAAACCCAGGACATGCTTTACCACTGAGCTATAGCCCCCAAACGGTATCTTACTGCTTTTAATACTAGAACTTAATTAATTACATTTGTTTTAAATATCCTACACTATCCCCTAGCAGGCTTTCTTTATTCCTTATTTGCTACACATGTATTCATCTTTCAGTGATTTGAGAAAAAACTGACAAGAATTCTGAAGGTTATATTTTAGTTAGATAACTTCAGTGTGGAAATAAAAATGAATCATTTTTAAAATATTGGCCAAATTTGCTTATGCAATGATCTTATTCCTAATAAGAATACCTGCAAAAGAAAATGGAAGGGAGTATATGTTGTGAATGAGGGAGATGTCAATAACCATTTTTATACTCTAAATTCATTATCAAATGTGGTGGGTAGTATGTGCTATAATTCCATGGGCTAAACAATAATGGGTTCTGAGACAAGGGTATTCTTGTTGGTTCTATTGTATTGGAAGTCATTCTACTGATGCAAGAAGATAAGAAAAAGAACTAACTGGAATGTAGACTGGAAAGATAGTAAGATAGTTTTTAATTATAGTTGACATAATTACTAAGAAAGTCATAGGGAATTTATTTAAAAGTCACTGGACCTAGTAAACTTAGCAAAATCTTGCAGGAAACAAGGTCACATGGAAAGCAGTTATATTTCTGTGTATTGCAACTCACAGTTGGAACTAAGACTTTTTAAAATCCCATTTGCCAGAGTGCCAAAAAAATGTGAAGTACATACGAAGTAATCATTAGTATCAAAGATACATAAGAGGGCTGAAGAGGTGGCTTAGCGGCTAAGGCGTTTGCCTGCAATGCAGAAGGACCAGAGTTCGATTCCCCAGTGCCCATATACAGCCAGATGCACAAGAGGGCGCATGTGTCTGGAGTTCATTTGCAGTGGCTTGGAGGCCCTGGTGCGCCTATATTCTCTATCTGCCTTTCTCTCTCTCTCCCCCCCCCCTCTCAAATAAATAAATAAATAAATAAATAAAAAAGATACATAAGAACTTTTCACTGAAAAGTGTAGAGCAATGTAAACATTTAGAACATATAAAAGCGTATGTATGTCTGTTCATAGAATACACAACCTACTTTTTAAGACATCAGTTCTTTTCATATTTATGTATTCAATGCAATACCAACAAAAGCTACAAAGACATTATTAGTTTGTTTTTTACTTGGTGATGTGTTCTAAAATGGTGATAATATATTTGGAAATGCAAAAGTATCTAGAATACTATTATGAAGACTGTTGTTATAGGCACACAGATATGAAACAGAGCCTCTGACATAGTGGTGATGAACATTTCTATCAGGAAAGGAAAGGCTTTTCAACACATTTGTACTGAGTCAATCAAGTAGCTATTATGTTAAATGTAAAATATACCTCTTCTATCACATGACGTGAACAATTGACTTGTACTCTTAGCGGTTTAGGTAAAAACATATACGAAAGAGCTAAAGGAAAAAAGGCAATCTGAATAATGGATTAATTAAATATTTTGAAAATAAGATGTAAAAAGCAGAAAATGTATTCTTCAAAAATCCCTGTATAAATAAATGAAAATGCAAACTGCAGACCTGGAGAAAATATCTGCAAAGAATTTTTATTCAGACCACGTGAGGAATTTTTACAACCCAATAAAATTGGGTAAAGACAGTGATAATTACCAAAGAAGATGTACAAATGGCATATATGCTCATGAAGAAATAAAAATCATTAGTCATTAGGATTATTAAACTTGAAACCACAATGAGTTGCCATTGCAGTCCCCTAAAACAGCCCTCATTTGAAAAGATTGATAATTCCTCCTACATTGCTAGTAAAATGGAAAATTGTACAGTGTTCTTTGAAACACTTAGCCTTGGAAAAGTTTTTTCAAGTTAAATATACATCTTATCATTTGACAAAGGAGTTGTACTATCAAATATTTTCTAGGAGAAACAAAAAGATCCACAGAATGGCTTTAATGCTCCTATTAACTGTATTTATAATAGAACTTTTGTTGTTGTTGTCATTGTTGTATTTTTGTTTTATCGAGGTCAGGTCTTGCTCTAGTCTAAGCTGATCTGGAATTCACTATATAGTCTCAGGGTGGCCTTGATCTCATGGGTGTTGGGATTAAAGGCATGCACCACCATGCCCAGTTTATGATAGACAGAACTTTAATGTGATTGTCCATCATCTAGTAAATAGTGATTGCTTGGTGTGGAAAGAAGAGATTATGAAGAAGCATGAAAGGAACCTTTTAGAAGCGTGAAAATCTATTGTATCTTTATTGTTGTGGGTAATGCAAGAGTTTATACATTTACTTTCTCAAAAGTTACTGAATTATAAATGTAGTGTGAATTTTATTTTGTATAAATTATGACACTGATTTTTAAAAATAGATGGGGAAGTATGTCCGTTATGGAAAACATATTTCTAAATACTTAAACCTACCTTTGGGGTTGAAGCTATAACTCAGTAGTGTGTGCTTGTCTAGCAAGCACAACTTTTAGTATTGATTAATAATCTCAGTGTTCTGTATCTATATGGTCTAAATAACCAATAATAGAACAATGTAGATGAAAGCACATCCAAGCAAAGTAGTTAGTAATTTTAAAAAAAAAATCACTTTCTAGCAGAATACACAGCAAAATGAAAGATTGTTCCTAATACATTGAATGGAGGAAATAGGACATACTGTAATGGGATGGTGAGACAGGGCTTTTTGAATTTGTTTATACAAGGAAAATGCATCAAATTTTAATAATGATTTTTTTCTGAGTGTTAGTAATTCAAATATTTTTAAAATTCAAATATTTGCTATTCAACTTTTTTGCTCCTCATTAGAATATAAGCCAGATGAAACCATAAGGGATTTTGTTGTCTCTTCCCAACATGTCTGCAGAACTCAGAAGAGTGTTCTATAAATATTTGTTAAATAAATGAATTAACTCACTTTTATAGCTACTTATGCCTCAGACAGGATTTTTTTCCACTGGTTTGCCTGTTTTGTTTTAAATGTATGACTGTGATTAGGAACTTCATGTTTTCTTATCTGGTGGGACAAATCCTCAGGTTTCTAATTTTCATTGTGTTATATTGCTTTAAACATGTGTTTTGAATTGTTAGACATTTAGAATAAGTAAGATCTGTTGGTACAGGCCTTTAATCTCAGCAACTCAGAAGGCCGAAACAGGAGGGTCATAATTCAAAGCCTGCCTGGGCTAAAAAGGACTTCAAGTCCAGCCTGGGCAACTTAGGGAGGCCTTTCGCAAACTAGAAAGGTAAAAAGAAGGCTTAAAATAGAGCACAATTTAAAGAAAAAGAAAAAATCTAAAATAAAATTTTAAAAAAATAGAGCACAATTATAAAGCCTAGGTTCAATCCACAGTACCCACCCCACCCCCCAAAAAAAAAAAACCAAAAAAACAAAGATAAAGTTTCTGTTGAGCATGGTGGTACATGCCTTTCATCTCAGCACTCAGGAGGCTGATGCAGAGGGGCTGTCATGAGTTTGAGGCCAGCCTGAACTATATACAGTGAGTTCTAGGCCAGCTTGGGCTAGAATGAGCCTTACCTCAAAAAAGAACCTACACACATATTTTCTGTGGTTTAGCAGATAGCTGTCTTCCTCCAACTTTCTCACCCTAATCATTAGGACCTCCTAGTGTGATAGTCAAATATCCATTATTTAAAACTGAACAAATCCTGAGTTTATAAATAGCTAAATGGTAATACTTTGGTGGGTATTTCACTCACCTCAAGGCAAAAATCCTGGAGAATCTTTAAAGATTGGCTCTGTGGTGTTTGTTTTTATTAGCAAGTTATTACTGAGCCATAATTAATAGATTAGGGAGATGGTCTCATGTTTTGGGTTGTCATCACACTTGGTTGATAAGTTCTTTCTATGTCTTTTCAGTATCCTACCCCACTCTTTCTTACTGTGCTAGAATAGAATCTTAGAGGGCATCTTTGCTTTTAGTAGCCCCACACCTGAAAATAGCAGCATAATGTGTTTGTCCATGGTTATTTTTGTGGCACAGTTTCCATTAATGACTATTTTCTTAAATTGTAAAGAGAGGAGCATATTTTGTGTAAAATTGTTAATTACATCTGTTCTACACAATTATTGTATATGGTTCAGCATGGAAAGATAGAACACTGAGCTCTACTGCACCATTCTGAATAATGCAGAGACGTGGAAAATAAAAATCTGAAAAAACCAGATGCATTGTCCATGTGAGGATTCTAACTTCTCTTCCATTCAATCTTGGATACACATTAGAACATATGGAAAATTAAGTCTAATGTTTTTATCATAGGCCTGTCACCTCCTGCCTCAACTCTATCTAGGAAATTTAATCCAGAGATAGAATCCAGGTATCTAGGTATATGGTAAAGACAGACTTTCTATTTTTATTTCTTTAATTTTAGGTTTTTCCAGGTAGGGTCTCATTCTAGCCCAGGCCGACCTAGAATTCACTATGTAGTCTCAGGCTGACCTCAAACTCATGTTGATCCTCTGCCTCCCTAGTGCTGGGATTAAAGGCTGTGAGCAGACTATATACTCCCTTGGTTAAGGACAGGGATTAGCATACTTTGGCCTACAGAACAAATCCAATAAAAAATACATATTTTTTGTAAATATTTTTATTTATTTATAAGCAGAGGGAGAGAGAGAAAGAGAATGAATGGGAATAGCCATACTGGGGTCTAGCACTGTTGCAAATGAACGCCAGGCACATGCACCACTTTGAACATCTGGCTTTATTTGGGTACTAGGGAATCGAACCTGTGGCGTTAGGCTTTATAAGCAAGTGCCTTTTAATTGTTGAGTCATCTCTCCCTTTACAAAACATTATTTTAACTGCCTGGGAGCCAAGAATATGTTGTTTGGTTGCTTTTTTCTAAAACATTTTTTAATGGTTGGGTGGTGGGGAAGAGAATCATGACATGAAATTTTCATTAAATACAAATTTTCCTTTTTTAAATTTTTCATGTAATCTATTAACTTTTTCAAGATTGATCAAGCTTAGAACAAGTTCCAATAAAGTTTTAATCAGAAAACACTTCAACATTATATTGAAGCCAATTTAAAGGACCGGAATGACCTCGGTTGTCCTTAGGGCTCATAAAGTGGCATCACTATTGCCAGCTGTTTCTAAATATCTGCAGAAACACATTCAGACAAGCAGATTAATTGGCTGGCCTTCCAATCCTTTTCTCTTTTTTTTGTTTTTGGAATTCAAATTTCTGATTCATATGTGAGATGTATGTCCTGACCCATCCTCCCCTCCCCTTTCCCAAAGTGGAACTAAAATCCAGGGCCTTTGTACATTCTAGGCCAGGTGCTCTGTCACCCCTAAGTGACATTTTCTTGAACCTAGAGTCTTTTTAGAATATTTTTATTGGCATGCCAAGAAATAATTTAGAGAGACATTTTCTTTTTCTCCCCTCTTCCCTCTCCTCCTTTCCTTTCTTCTCCCCTCTGCCTCCCTCTTCTGTTTATTTTCCTCTTCTCTCCTTCCCTCCCATCTCTTCTGTGTAGCCCAAGCTGGCCTTAAACTGTCATTCTGCTGCCTCAATCTCCTAACTGTTGAGATTACAGGCTTGAGGGACTTCTTGATAGGCATATTTCAAGTGTTCTTTCTGGCAGGGTTGTAATGTAGGCTACTTACCTAGCATACATGTGGCCCTGGATTCCTAGCACCACAAAAAAATCAAAGTGTCCATACATTGGCATTTGCTAATTAACATGAAGCAAAACTTTACGCACCATTAAATCATTTCTTCTCTTTCCATCTGTTCTGATGTATGTTTAAATCTTTTTTGTTTTTCATTGTTTCACTCAAGATTGGAGAAGAGAAATCTAGTAATTACTTGAAAGTGTGAGGTTCTTTCGTATGCGACTTCCTGTTTTAAACTGTCCAATAGTCACACAACACACAATTTAGTTGTATTTGGGGGTGGGAGTGAGGTTAAAGTAACATTTTGGTTTCCATTCCATTTCCAAGGCAATTATACATGAGTAGCTATAGATAAGCTCTCCTTTAAGAAATACCTGCTTTTAAAGTAATGTCATTTCAGATGTTTAAGCACATTTATATGCAAATTGTTTTCAAATTAAAGGGTATATTTGTATTTGTTTTATAAAGCATATTCAGAGAAGAGCTTGACTTTTGTCAGCAAGACCCCTGACAGAGTTAGACTGTGAAGTTTCCAGTGTGTGTGCACAGGATTTCTCTAGGTGTAGTGGGAGATACAATGAGAGCATCCCAGTTTGATTGTTGATGCCATGCTGCCTATTCTGTCTGTACTTAGACTGTCTTGCATTGTTCAGTATTCTTGTTTATGGGATCTATAGCCTTGGTCCGACCAGGAAAACTATCAGATCCAACCCAGCTGGTCCTCAGAGAGTACCTTGTGGTATTTGAGAAGGAATTGATTTAGATATAAAGATGTCCACATTGTCTGAAGTTTTTATTTTGTAAAGATTAAATTTTACTTTGTAAACAGGGAGACGAAAAGTAAGCTTTCTTTTACTTACTTAAGTGAAATCTATTAAAATATTTTATTATATTTTTTAAATATGCAAAGGGGTAATTTTATTATTACATTACAAATATATGTGGAGCTTTCTTTTTCCTGTTTTATTGGT